>JAFMOD010000037.1:534530-619634 GCA_019802435.1 Corydoras maculifer
ATATATATATATATATATATATATATATATACACACACACACACACACACACACTTTTAATTAATTTTTCTATACACACAAAACTGATATATTGTATTACTTACAATTGTATTACTTGAATATTGCATTACTTACAATGTAAGACAGAGACAACAATTAAATTCATATATTAGATAAATGTTAGTTTGAGATTTCAACACATAATTCCATGAAGGTTTATTTATAGATATGGTTGGCTTCAGGCCTGTCTAAATGGTTCTCAGGTTCCACAGAATTCCATGCCACATGAGATTCTTAATCCATGTTCAAGAAAGACCACCTTTCCAAACGCGTTTATTCTGGTATTTGCATTCGTTTTATAGTTTTGTACTTTTGGGAGTTCTGTGTGGATATGTTTATTTCTATGCAAGTACGTGTGCATAGTTTTGTGTAAGCACGCCGATATATTTGCCTTCTACACTTTCTCTCGGGGAGGTGCTGAAAGAAACCCTGTGAGAATGAATACTGCATGTGCCTTTTTTCAATTAGAAATACGTTGGACCCAAGATGTGAGTTCCATTGATGACCCAGACATAACATCCACACTGGAGTTTCAGCAGATGAGTTCTGCTGAACACATGGTACAAGGCCAGCATACCGTATTATTAGACAGTCAATGGCTGAAGGTCGGAAGCATATCCTTACACCAAGGTCACTTTTACAAAAATTACTTATTACAATGGCAAAAGAAGCATCATGAAACTGGCATATGATAATACTTTATGATTTCTATAACCCTCTCTTCATGTGTTCACATTTTAATCACAGATTAACATTTTTATAAATATTACACAACTTATAAAACAAACTACTCAGTAGAATATAACATAAATGATCATTTTATGCATGGCATGAACAAAATAAAGAAAACCAAGTCATTAATGGTACTAAAAACACATCAGCAAAATAATAGGCAAAAAAACAAAACAAAAAAAACAACACACAAAAAAAAGCATTAAAAATGTTTGTTCAACCTCTTGTTTAACCTCTTGTTCAACCTCAACCTTTTGCCAACCCCCCCCCCCCCCAAATTAAAAAATATAAAATACAAGTGCCATTATGTTATGCCTTTTGTAAATCAGATTACCTTCTAAACATTTAGCTATACATTTAGCTTTTTTGCATAACCATAATAATCATGTAATGTAACAAAAAGGACAGCATATGAAGTACAGACTGTAACACACAAAATGTTAAATGAACGCAATTTTTTATAAATAAAAAACTGATTGATTTTCTGATATCCATTTCTAAACACATTATGTAACAGTCTTCCTCTACAGGCGAATTACTTTGTTTATTTCACAAAGGAACTAAACTAGTAAAACGTAGAGAGCAAGACAGATTTGTTTAAAATGATGAGCTTCATTTTTATATTATGTTTATATTAACCCATGTGGAAATATAACTTGTGCTCATTGAGTGCAGTTAAATCTGTATGAATCTAACAAAACCATTATATAATGCTTGTGAAAATAGCAGGATTTTAGTCTTCCATAAAAAATTTGGGGGAAATGTGCCTATGACCAGAAAACTTTGGGAACTGTGCTTCTTTTCACTGAGTAAGGTACAATGTGTACACAACTTACTCTGTTTCCATGCTAACTTATCCATCTGGGCCTGTTTCAGTATTCCATGACACAAACCACTCTAGTCTCTAAAGATCCATTCGTTGTTTGAGAACATTTCATCTTTGGAGCTGACTAAAACACCGAACATCAGGAATATAGTACAAGAGGGAGGTATTGTTATTTTTGGCAGAACTAATAGTCTGCCCACCATAATTTTGTTTAAAAAAAGAAAAAGAAAAAAAAAAAAAAAAAAACGCTAATAAGTGCACACCACATAACCAAGTACAGACATTAATTCAGTTTTCGTTCCTGTTTGGAAGAATAGAACCTTTGATTTACAAAACGTTAAGTTTGACTTTCATTAATGTACCCAAATCTGCTTTATTTGTCATAAATGACCAAATGTGGGCTACTACTTTTAGAACATAATTGGGTTCTTTAATGTGGGGAAGTGGTCAGAACAAGTATACTTTCATTGACAGCATTGACAAACCACACTTAGGTAATGGAATACTGGGTTTACATCATATGTTTGACTTTCCAACAATTCACATATAAATAACTATGTATTTGAGAAAACATGTCAAAGAGAAAAATTCAGCTTTAAGGGAAAATCTAAGTTACACGTCATAGCTTACTACTCAATATACCTTTGTAAAGTTGGGAAAAAAAGGCAGGAACAAGAGCACTGAAAGCTTTTCTAATTCATAAAAATAAAATACATTCTCTATGCATTATGCATGCAAACGTGACAGTAACTACTTGGTTTGATTTTTGGCCAGGGCAATTCCGCACTCTTGCATTCCTCCTTTTCAGTAGTAACTAATATATTGTACATTTCCCATGAGAATCCTATAAATCTTTACTTACATCTGTGAACTCGTATGAAAGCCGTATGAATAATGTACTTTTAGTTACAATGGGTTCTGAGGCTAAACCATATCAAATTAAAGCTGACACGTTCAATCCCCTTATATTTTCAAAATGAGACAGACTGGAAAATTTTTGGAGTCACCTACTTTTCTATATAAATGGTTATGATTATGAAAGTGGAATAGAGAACTGCTTAAAAATATACATAATCAACTGCAAGGCAAAAATATTGCACAGAAGCAAAATGAATTGATATGATTTATAAAGGGCAGCACGGTGGCTTAGTGGTTAGCACATTTGCCTCATAGCGCTGGGGATTCCAGTCCAAAGACATGGATTCAAGATAAACTGAATGTTCTGAATTGCCCCATATATTGTGTGTTTGTCTGTCTAAGTGAGTGTGTGCCCAGTGAAAGATTGGCGCCATCTCCTAGATGTATCCGCCCTGCACCTGAAATATTTTCCCCTGGATATGCATGGTATATGCCACGACCCTAATAGAGGATTAAGTGGAAGATAATGAATGAATGATGTATTGATTTAGAAATAGTAAATAACATGATGTATATTATCATTAATATTAAGATTCACAAAATTTAAAGGCAGTTGTAAAGAATGCCTCATCACTCGAATGTATATTCCGAAATAAACTCTAACTTGTTCACTTGGCAATAGTGATGTATGTCGCCTGGTGATTCAACCTCACCATGGTCCTAATTCTAAAATGAGTGTTTTTTCCATAACTACTGACTTGTGTTGTTCTTTCATTTGTAACTCGCTTTGGATAAAAGCGTCTGCCAAATGACCAAATGTAAACATAAATGTAAATGTAGAAAAACATAGAAGGGAATTGTCAAAACATTCTAAAAAGAGTGTGTAAAGACTGCAAATAATTTAGGTGTTTCAACATTTTCTACACACAATATTGTAAAAACATTAATTTTATCTCAGTCTGTGTCAGTTAAGGCCGAAAACAACTGTTAAATGTGTGTAACCTTTAAGCACTTTAGGAGCATTTTAGATACTTCAGATATGCAGTAGCTGTATGATATTGCACAAATGAAACAACTTAAAAATAAAAATAGAATATAAAAAATGTAAGATTAAATTAAAGATAAAACAAAAATATAAATAAAAGAGAGAGAAAATCATAAAGCAGGTAAGTTTAATGCTACATTGGGAATAAAAACCTCATGGTCTCAGGAGTACTGTGGAAAAATAAATTGAATGTTAGTGACAATATGTTGTGGTCAACAGTTTACATTTTAGCTTGTTTTTAATGATTAAACAGATTTTGTTTGCGAAAAGATAAAAATGCTGCTGTTTCCAAGATGGTAAAGGGATGGTAGATGTTAGTGTGTATCCAAATGGTATGAGTGGATGGAATGTGATCAAATGAAGTTTGTAAACACCTCAGTGACAGACTGAAAATAAACCAACCAAACAACCAAAAGTGTCTGGTTACCAACACTCTTTTGCACAAATTAGTGCAAAAATTAGTATCTACAAGGTGGCGCAATCAAGTAGATATATCCGATAGTGTGCACAGTGTGTAAATACAATACAGCACTTGTTCCAGACTAACACACTTGTATACCACCACATCTTCAGTATCACTGCAGTACTATCCATCATCTACAACCCATATACTTGTTTTATATTGCTCCTGACCACTAGAGAACAGAGTACAGGGGACTATAGCTTGCTGAAAAATAAAAGAACTAACTAAAGTCTGTAATCGGATATCTACAAAGTGCATCTGGTAAGTGAAGCTGGTTGAGTGTAAAAACAATAAATTGGCTGTTGAGTGTATAGGCAGAAATATGGAAAATTCTACAAGGTTCACAAATTCTTCATCACTGCTGTATGCTGGTCCTGAAAAAAAAAACAGGTGCCATGGATACAGGTGTGTTCATTTAACTCTGAGCTCTCCAAAGCAATATTCCAGATTACAGGTCATAGCCGCAGAAATGTATGTTTCTGAAACACTTAAGTGTTGTGCTCTATGCTTATACTCTCTTCCACACTTCATATATCACGCTGCCAATACCTTCATGCTGGCAAAGCTTAAAAGTGTGGATACAGAGTAAGCAACTGGGTAAAAATGAGAAGGGGGATTCAGTAACCGTAGGCCTGCATCAAGCCATCCACAGAACTTTATTGTTTCAGCATGCCATTCCTCATTTGTTTTCTATAAAACTCACATGGTAGCATTTTTGGGCCTTAAACTGGTTTGGTGTGCACAGACTCAGGTTTGTAACATTTGCTACTTGTTTGCCTGAACTGTCTTAATCATTTTTTTAAGTTGTAAAAAGAATGATGTGTTTATGATTTCTGAGTTCCAAAAATCTAGCAGGCATTGAAAGGCAAAATGTGGCTTAAATGCCACATTGATAGACTTTCCTTATGTTTGTATGATTCTTGTGTTGCGCCAAAAAGCAAAAGACAAAAATAGCCAAATAGCCAAGTCCATTTTAGTGAAGGAGAAAGTAAGCCAGACTTTTTCCTTGGAAATATGTACAGTATTTGTGTAATTAGACATCATAATTTGTGTGCATAGACTTGAATGAAGCCAGCCAGCAAACTAGACCAAAGCCCAACGAATTTTGCAATGACTCCAACCTTCCGCTTATTAAGTTGTGGCAGTGGTGGATGATGATGGTGCTTGATGATGGTGCGACAAGAAATATAGGGGTATAAAGCGAAGTCAGAAGATAAAATGTTGTAATTGAACCCAATAGGGTCATTGCTGAGATGAAAACAGGCTACCAAGCAAAAATTTGAAGTCAATACAGCTTTGTGTTTAGAAATAATTTACTGATGCAATACAATTTTGTTAAATAAGTGTCTTAAATAAGCCATACTCTTCTTTAGTGTCTATAATGATTGAAACCCACAGTAACAATGTTGTGGCTGATAGACATACTGTATACTTTACTTCATCAAGCAGGTACAATTATCCAAAGAGACTCATGTGAATATGATCAAGGCAAACTGGGGTTTAGGGCTTGGCAAGTACCATTTTGTCTTCTCAAGTTCAGAACTTTTACACAGCCATAATCATGATCAATCTAGCATGCAATAAACTTTCTATTAATATATTGGGTAGAACTTAACAAAGCATATGCAACAGTGGTGTTTTTTATACCACAAATCTAATTCTAATCCTAACTAACTTTATTCAGAACTAATAAAGAGTGGGGTACACTCGAATTGGTTCATCTCATTTACCAATATAGTACAGCTACAAATGAGCAACAAAAGCTAGTTCTAAAAAAAGTTCTGAAAATTTTAACACATCCCATTAAAAATTTTGAAAAACAAGATATTTAAAAAGATATTTTCCTTCAGTCTGTAAAAAGTTTTTCGTTTTTTCCATTCCAGATTGACGAGGTGAGATAAGCTAGGAAATGAGATCCTGCTGGAGACTCCTGAATGACGTAAGCCTATTAGCAAGTGTTAGAAACTCAAACAACCTACAAGAGAAAGAAGTGGCTTTTAGTAAATGGGCTACTCTCATTGGCCTGCGCTGTAAAAGAGCCCATACAATTTCTTTGAGTACCCCTGTTAAAACACACTGGTTCCACAAACACCCCTAAACGGCACACGCCCCACTGAACTCACAGCTGTTGATTGCTTCCACGTTGCTTGAGTAAACATCTGAGACAAGTTAAATCATTGTTATTGTTGTTTGTCCTTCAGCTGTGGTGCAAGTTCTAGGTTACAGTCCCCAAAATTAAGAGGGTTTACAGTGATAACCCATAATGTGTTTCAGGGGTGGTAACACAACACTTCATTAGTTACAAGAGAAGAAACCAGCAACATTCTCAGCAGTTTCACTTAACACGCACAACTTCCATTCTCAGTGCAGTTATATCACCACTTCCGCAATGACCACACAACACTGCCCTTTTCCTCAAATCCACATGAATGAGCATAACTGCAGCTCTGTTCTTATTAGACACAGGCCTCATTTTCTAGATGTTTCTTTTTTATAAAGGGTAAAACGTGCTGATATGATAGTTCAGAGCTTTGTGATGTTTCTGAACTGAGACCGAATCCTACCAGACCTTCTTCTGTGAAGTACTGACTTAATGAAAGACATAAGTACATTCATATCGAACTGACAGAGGCATAGAGCTGGATTTCCATTTGGTTAAGAATTTATTTAACCTTATTTGGTATTTGTACATAAATTAATACACGTGTGCCACATAACCTTTACATAAAAATGCTAATTAAATTAAACAAGAAAGCAAGAGAAACAGATGGGTGACCTTTCCTCACTTTGGTAGCTGTTGCTTTTTTGTTCACCTTTTTATGCCAAAGTCTGAGATGCAAAATATAAACATCTAATTTTTTTTTCAACATGAAGCCAAAAGGAAAGATGAAGTTATCACTAGTTAGAGGGGATATGCTGTACATCTGTGGCCACTTAAATGCGTCTGTACATCCTTCCTCTGCTTCCTTTAGTCGGTGAATCCATGATGCCAGAATAAAGAAAGTTTGCTTCTGGAGCACATTAAAAGTGTTGCCTCAGTGCACTTCCTTTAAAACTACTAATAATGTGACTGGCTTCTAGATTTTAAGTTACATTGTAGATTTTAGAATAGGCTCCATTAGCTGAAATCTAAATTTATTACTCAATTACATTTTTATTAGTGAACAATCTATAACAAATCATTATTTTCATAATGTGCCCTTTATATTTACAAGGAGATAGGGTGTCTTCAAGAAGGCCACTACATTTCAACTGAAGCTGCATTGAATACTGCTATTCCAGAGAGCAATGTGTCCATGTGGATACCATATTGGTTAGGGAAAGTGCTATTCAGTTGGTTGCAATTTGCAACTTTCCCACTAGATGACACTAAATCCTACAGAGTGCTGTTTGAAGAGCACTGAAAGATGATTCACTAGAAGTAGAAGAAGTAGAAATAAACAAAGAGCTTTGCTAATGGGTCACGAAGCCACAGAAAAAAGCCGCAGAGGAGTTCAGCTATTGACCCAATGTTTAACAATGACTTTTCAAGTCAACAGGACCATGGACTCACAAACCTTAACACTAACATTTCATTCGCCTCATTCATCCCCTGCAGGCACGTTTTCCTCGATCCTCTTGATGAACTTCATGCGGATCTCTGTAACATTGTCCCCTCTTAGTGTGTCTTGAGCAAATCGGACATCTACAGCCATCTGAACCTGTAAATGACACCCCACCCCCCCAAAAAAAATATCATTGAACTTTGTTCAAACCACTGTACATACTTTCGCTTTTTTCATGACCAACAGACCAAAGAAAGTCTTTACCATTTCTAGAGCACCTCTTAAAACTCCACAAAGTAGGTTGGAGTAGATTAGTGTGTTGTGATTATCTGGAAGCTCTACAAAGTCCACCAATGGGTTGTTTTCAAGAATGAGAGAGAATTCATCTCCAGCAGGACTCCAGTTGGTCACACTAGGCGTGATGCCCAGATACATCTTGAAGGCCACCTGTAAATGAGAGTTTAAAAAGAAGAGAAGGAAAAAAATTCTTAGAAATGCTTAAACTGCTGATGTAACCCAAGTATGGCATTTTGAATGATTTTACAGATTCAGAACATTCTTTCATAGTGTCGTATTAGCCTTGAGGCAATCAAAGTCACTAAAATAATACAGGTGATGTTTTTAATTGCAGAGAACTTGGATTTTAGATTCTTGTCCTCTTGGTGGCTTTTTGAACCTTCCTTGAGGGAGCAATGAAGTAAGAAAAGATCCAAACTTTCTGCATTCTGATCAGGAGCCCAGTGCTCAGAGCAAAACGGTAGATTAACATCTGACAACGTGGCCTGCAGAGGAAAGCAAAGGCAGAACAGGATGGGGAGGAGAAAGCCATTCTTTCAGTGTGAACTAACACGTTTTTGCAGTGCAATGTTTCGCAAATGGTCCAAGTAACAGTACATCTGGTCATCATTGGCTAAAGATAACAAACTCAAGGAAACTGAGGCAGCTCAGATGTCTGTGAATGGCTGGCAAGTCTGGCCTGGCCCAGCCCATTTCTCCTCATGCATGATTCAGGAAAATTAAAACAATAGACAGAAGTTATAAAAGCTTAGAAACTATGCAGGCTACTGCAGACCAGAGTTCAAGTTGGAGTCACTTTTAAATACTTGCTTCCTTATTTGTTCCCACTTCTTTTTACTGTTTCACTTTCTGCCATTGGAAAAAAAGAAATGCAACTGGCTTCTAATCATATTGATACCTTTGCAATGACATCGGCCGTTTCCCGGAAATCGTGACACCGGCCTACAGTGGAACGAGCCAAAAAGTCCTCGATGAGACGCACCCCGATATTGTATCCCCTGGATAAAAGGATAAGGAAGAGTGATCTCACTGTCAGAATACTTCAGGAACAGAAAACAACCATGTCTTTATATGGCATGCATTTTATTAATAAGAAAGTAAATACGAAATGTTTACTTTTCAAAGAACATATGAAATCAGACAAAAATAAAGGTGTTGGGGGGGGGAGTGATGATAAAACCTTAAAAAAATGACTATAGACAGGCTTGTGCGAAAACTGGGAATACACCAAGCTTAAATACCATGTTTTGTCATTAAGGTCAATGATCCAAATGACATCTCTCTGTAAATCTAATGACTTAAATTTAAATTGATTATATTCTGTTTGATTGAGAAAACAAACAAAATATTCCAGCCCCAAGATTCAACCTCCTGTGAGCACCAGTGAAGTATATGGGTATGACTAACAAACTAAGCTGCAACAAATGGGATACTGTACCTGATTTTACATTTAGGTGGAGCAATAAGGTAGAAAACTGAACACTGTTTGAAAACTTTAATGACTCTGCTGTGTTTATAATGTTACTTTATAATGTCACTAAAATTTTGGTAGATTGATGAACATCAAATTCTTCTCAGAGATCATGACTATTGATATTTCTTTTTGGCATGATAGAGACACATACTGTAATTTTAGAATACTGATCTGAAAAAGGTTATAAGATACAAACATTGTATCATTGTATTATTCTACATAGACAAGAATTGCCATATGACCAATCGCCTACAAAACCCCGAATGTGCATTAAATGCTTATGACCATGCACATACAAACAAAACAAAAGCTCTAATAGCATGGTTGGATGTAAATAGCTAATTCTCCTTAAGAGTTAAATGGCACAATGCAAATCAGACAAAACAAAAGCTTGAAAACAGCAAACAGCATATTAGTGACATATATAATACAGACATCAGAGGAGCTGGAGTTAAAATGCATTTTGCTAGCATGACATTTACTATCAACTAAGTTATTTCCCATTTTAAAAATGTACAAAGAATTAACCATACTATCAATATGGTAAGTGGAGAAAATAGAAATGAAGCAAGATAGCGGAATATTCAAACTTTTGAATAGTGCTGTGTAAAAAAGTATGTGCCATAAAAATACTTTGCATCTAATTAAAAGATGAATAAAGCATTTAGCTTTCACTTTTTTGATCTATTTTAGCATTGGAGTTCTATTTTATTGAAGTTTGCAATATTTGCATTTCAAATATTCAGATTTTGCAGTATTTATATAAAAAACTAAATGTTATATATATATTTCATGCTGAAAAACAGCAAGAGGAACTCAACGTTACCACCACATGCCCGTGTGAAGAATGCCAGACAGCATGGAGTTAAACAGTAAGTTAAACAGGATCATCAGAAGACAAGAATGCTTGAAATTCAATTTCCAGCTGGCAAGATATAAATGCCCCAGAGTCTGAATTTTTATAAGGTTTTGTACTGCTGATTGTTAAGTGTTGGCTATTCTGCAATAATGTGATTGACAGTGTTCACATCTTTTTAAGTGTAGACAATATCAACACAGACAATATCATATCTATGCTTTCACATCTGTATTTAACTAACAGAAGTATACCGTCCTTCTTCTAAAACACATGAACCTGCCTTTATGATAACATACTTCTTGGAAATTATCTGATGTAAATGCGGGTCTACTTTTGCGCAAATACTTATATTATTACCATTTAATAAAATAAAAAATAAAAAAAACTTAGAAGAGATGTCTTGACCAATTCAGCCTGATTCCGATCTGAGTTATTGAACTGCTATTAAAATGTCTATAAAATATTAAATGGAATTAATCAGAATACACAGTACAAGTTACATGGTTGGATACGCCACCTTTTTGCTCCATTGTACATTACCTCAACCATATAGATGGAATTTAAAGTTCTACAATTACAGAATGTAGTACACATGTTTTCTTTTGTTTGTTAGTCCTCTGCTGGTTCTTTATTGGTCAGGACCATCACAGAAGAGATGACACTGCTGGGATAGGAATAATTCACCAACCAAATAATACCTGCTCTGTGGTGCTACTATTGGGGTTCTGATCATTAGAGAACAGAGTAAAAGGGAACATACACAGTATGTACTGTAGAACACAGACAGATGGACTACAGTCTGGAATTGGCAAAGTACAAAGTCCATATTTACAGTAAGTGGAACTGAGAACATGTGGCGCAAAAAAAGAAAGAGAAAAAATTAAGTATAATTCTTTTTTTTTTTTTTTTGCTCCACTTTTTGTGTGTGTGTGTGTGTGTGTTTCAATTTCAAATCAAAACTAGTTAGTATTGGTAAAGCTGATATGAACAGTATAATTTTTCTTGTCAGTAAAAATCACCTTCACTCAACAATCATTAAAGTGTCAGGATTTTAAGTGAGTGGGAAGACGAGCTCTTTCCTTGATGTTCCCTAAAAACACAAACAGATCCTTCTTACCCAAAAAAAAGAATTTATTCACAGGAACCCGCAGCAGTGATAAATTTTGTTCTGATTTTGGGTGGTATTCTTTCCAGGGAAGCAGTGAGGTTTGCCAGTGTGCTGTTAGATTAAGACATCAGTTAAACTGACTTGATCTTAGTCATACAGTTGGTCTATTCATTTTACATCATGCACTGGGCAGGTGGAGGTCTCAGAAGGACTATAGTAGCACAGTTCACACGTTTCCTGTTAAACGCCCACTGTGGTAGACTCATACACTACCAAACCACAGAAGACGAGAGAAGGCAGAATGTGAACAATATCACATCCAAAACAAACCCTAACACTGCCTTACATCTTTAAACTTTGTATGTTCATGATTAAACTGACAAAATGTTCCTCAACCCACTGGATTCCACCAAACTGTTAATTGTGGGAACGGAACGTGCACTTGACATCTATGTAACTAATATGTGGCTACAGCTAAAGTGATGAGCGAGTGTGAGTGAAAATGAGGAAGACAGCAAGATGGAAGAGGTGGAAACTTGCATTTTATCCAACTGTTTGTTCACTTCCTCGTCATTTTCATAGTCCTTACAGAGCTGAGTAACCAGAGCACCATATGTGAGTGTAAAAAGTTCAGAATTCTGAAACACAAGGAAGAAAGGTACAAGCTTTGTTAAACATCTTGGACACATTCAAATAAAAAGCAGTTCATTTTGTTATTCTGGTCAATTTGTTTTCCACATGGAAACCAAATGAATATTTTTAAAAATGGTTTCATTTTTTTCATTTTTACAGTTTCAGATTAAAAAAAAAAGTGAAGTTTTTATTTAGATTAGATTTAACTTTATTGTCACAGGGCAGAATAAACAAGTTGCACAAAATGCATTGCCATCTAACCAGAAGTGCAAGACAGAGATTATTTACATATAAATACAATTAAGTGCATGGTGCTATAATAGGTAGTTGTAGAAATGATTAGGACGATTGACACCATGTATAGTACAGATGGTTATGAATGACACAAATATAAAAGTATTATAAATATGTACATTATTGTTGTGCCATGTGTAGTGCCATGTGCAAACACACTATTTGACATTGAAATAAAAAAAAAAAAACAACACATCAACTGGTATGTAAATATGTTTTCTGGGTCTTTTGTGCTATGCCTACATATCCATTCAAGCAACCATTGGCTCAGTCAATCCTTGGGGAGCAAAACAATGTGGGATATCAAACAGCTTCAATTAAAGTTTACAGCAACCTTTAGAACAGGAAAACAGTTTCCTTAGTGATTTTAACTGGGACATGATTGCCAGGATGAAAACATATACAGTAAGAGGTGGTTCAGCAGATGAAAACACATTTGTGAGAAGAATGCTATGATGAACCACATGACCAGCTGTGGTCCTCTGTGGTGAGCAGAAATGTCAATCATGGAGTCAGATAGGCTGCAATAGGAAAACCCCCAACTCAGTATTAGTTTGCCTCTTAATTTTAGAGTTTGGGGATAAGTTTGGGGATAATTGCCAAATATATTTACCCCTACAAAAAATCTGGTTTAGTAGACAGTCTCTCTCTCAAGAACAGACTATACATTATGCACACCCTACAATACACTTACAATAAACCCATGTACAATACAATATGCAGACTGTAATACAATATAATATACAGAAAACCACTTCACAATAGTAATATACAATACTTATATGTGCAATGTCCAGAAACTACATACAATGTGCATTTAGTGCATAATGCAGAATGAGCTGTTAACCCAAGTCATTGCTTAGAATTATATTCATGTAAAGTGTCATTTGCCATCTGTCCAGAAAAAGTCTATATTTGCTTACTATTACTTTTTACCACCTGGTTATTCGGTTTATGGCTGAGTAAGACCCTAAACCCCTCTGATAGGCTTTGCATAACTTAGGTTTTAAAAATGTAAAATTATTACCAGGTAACTTTAAAGGAATTGTTTCTCTTAGCAGAAACAACGTACCATTTCAAACCTTTACATCAACATGCATAACTTTTCTCCCAACAACCAAAGCAGGCTGAAGGTAAAGCCAAACAGCTTAGTCATTTTTACTTGTAATATATGACACAGCTCAGTGGACACAGACACATCTTTGACTTAACACAGAGAACATTAACAAAAAGGCACTGTAATGTGTGACAGAGCCCCTTTAGTTCTTAAAATACTGACACCTTTTTTGATTAATATCCAGTCAATTTTTGGACAATTATATATAAAAATTGTTGTGCTATTCTTTTTTGCATTCATACAGCATTTGCTGAGATACATAATGCAAGATACACAAAATACTGTAGGTATTGGGAATTATCAATACATAAAATGTCTATATATAATAGTAAAAAATTAAAACAACTTATTGAAACATAGCCAAGGTTCAAAGGCAACAGTAATCTGAAGTCGTTTATGTTATGAGCCTAAATACTTTTAAACACACGATTATTTAGAAATTTAAAATAGCTACCTGTGGTGTCTTGCGCAAGTGGAACACAACTAAAGAGTTTAAAATCCTTAACGATTTTTTCCCCCTGCAATTTCCCCCAGGGATTAATAAAGTAAAAATAAAATTAAAGTGATCTAACCTTAATGAACGACAAAAAGCTCTGTTCAGTTTCCAATTTTGTGAAAAACTAAAAAAAGTTTGGGGAAAAAAGTTCAAGGTTGCAGATGGTTATATTTTAGGGACACCCAGTTTCCAACAGTTGAATGCCACCTTGATGCCAACACACTATTCAGAAGTCATGAAGAAAGTTTTTTTTCTTCCAACCACAAATGCAAAACACCTGGAATGAATTTTATCGTACTGAATGTAAAACCTTGAACGTTACAATCAGAAAAGATGAAAATAACAAACTTAAATGACGTTGATGTGTAAAAAAAAAAAAAAAAAAAAAGTAATATCCATACTAAACAAATCCTATTCCTACTGTCAGTTATAATGAATTATCTGTGATCTGGGGCTGATTGTCCTCTTTAGGCCCTTGGAACGTGTAATGATACATGGAGTCATGGCTTCCATGAAGTATCAGGAGATTAAAGATGAAAATCGGGCTGCTTCTGCCAAGCAGCTACAACTGGGTTGTGGTCGGATCTTCCAGAAAGGCAATAATCCAAAAAATGCATCCAAATCCGAACAAGACTGGTTTACTGACCACAGAAACAAGCTTTTTACATGACCATCCAAATATCCTGTCCATTACCTCCTGAACCAACCCCACAGTAAATAAATGGATGAATAAACAAGTAATTAAATGAATGAAGAAATAAATAAATAAGAGAGCTAAGAAAAAGAGGGAAGTCCACTGCTGGGAGAACCCAGAGGCCGCAGATGTGCCGTTTGTAGGATTGTGCTGAGATTTAATGTTCTGTGCAAATCATTTAAAAAACTGGTAAAGAGAGATTACATGTAGCAGGGGTGCATTTTGCCTTAACTTTAGGAATTATGAAGTTACTAAACTTATCTCTATATGGCTTAGAGTCAAAAAAACTGGCAAAAAAACAAAGATAATTCCGCATTACAATTTCATCTGAAATGGCATTGATATCAGCTGCTTTAAGTAGTTGAAATTTGCATCCTCCTAAAGATACTAGGATGCTCTAAACAAAATTAAACAGAAATTTAAAATGTATTAAATTAACAGATTTAACAGACTCCAAACTACAGTAAAGTTAACTTGCTCAGAAAAAAATATATTGTGAAATTTCAGAGAAGTCATATTACTGTTGCCAAGTAAGCCTAGGAATACAATCAGTACAAACCTATGCAAATAGATTATCGCATGCTTTTTACACCAGTGCAATTTTACAGTCTTGAGCACCTCCTTCTGGCAAATTGTTGTTGCTGCAAGAAGTTATTAACATCATATTTGTGCTTTACTGCAACATACACAGTAACTGAATTATAATGCAGCCTTATTTTTGGCCTGTAGCATATACATATACGTATATATTTGCATGAGCAAAGTTACGTGCTCACCTTATTTTAATATTCTCAAACTACTCTATATCACAGCAATAAAAACACTGTCTACAGAATAATATTATGAAATGGCAAGAACTTCAGTGACCTTAACAAAATAAGAATCGAAATCAGAATACTTTATTAATTCCAGAAGTGTGTACACGTTGGCCTTGGTGCTTAAAAGTTATTTTACAGAATCAGAACAGATTTGAGTGTTACATAACTTTTAGAGTTGTATAAAAACTTCATAATGTTATTGGGTTCACATTCACATATTCAGTATGGATGCACATAACATGATAAGCAGTATATTTCTAAAATAAGGCAGAGATCTACAAATCTACGAAAAAAAACCATAAATTATTCACTGTCTATCTTAAAAATTATGGCAAAATGCTCAAGGCGTGTTCCTCAAGTTTACATATACACTGACTGACCCAGTTTATCTGTTAGTCAATTTCAGATACAAATACATTTTATGGATATTTAGTAGCACATAATTCTGCTCTGCCATAAAGAGTTTATGTTCAGACCAAGCAAAATTTACACCTACTCCATTTATATTATTTCGTAATAGTATCCATTAAATATATTCATGGACTTATTGTTTTGCTGGGACCTAACAACAACTCGTGCCATTTTTGGTTCTGCACAACTAGGTTTGTTGTTACTATATTCATTATTGTTAAATTAACAAAACTATAAAGCTGTTAGTGATAAATTAATTAATAATGTGATTTCTTTTGCCTAATGTGCTTTACACACAGAGTAATTTGGCCTTTGCATTTAACCCATCCATGCAGTGAAACACAATTTTGAGGTGAGTACATGTGCCCAGACCAGGGGGTAGCCCAGTATACAGCACCCAGGGATCAATTGGGGTTAGGTGCCTTGACCAAGGGTTCTTCAGCCATAGTATTTCGTGGAACCGGGAATCAAACCAGCAGTTTTTTTTCTGCCACTGTTGCTTCGACTTGTTCTGTGGGGGTTCACCTTCTGAACACTGTAAAGCTGCTTTAAGACGATGTACGGTTGTTAAAAGCTGTGTATAAATATATTTAAACGTGTTTATGAACAAATACATTTATACAACTGCAAAACACCACAAGTGTAAGTTTAATGAATCTGTCTTTAGTACAGTAGATGCTGCTCCACCAATCTCGCTTTTTTTTAATTTAGCTTTTTGATTTTGCTGATTTTATAATTTAATGACAAACAAAACAAACGCTAATTTAGCCACCTGAATTAATTTGCTTTAACAAATATCACTTTTTTCGATGCAATATTAAAATAATACGGAATATACAGTTTAATAAGGAATACAATTATTTTAATGACAACTTGTACTAAATTAAGCAACGTGTCGTTTATGAATGAACAAATATAACATGCATTAAAGAGGGCAAACCTGGTTCCAGGTCATTCTGAGTACTTTAAACAATGTAAACGTTATTTTTAATAAAGGAAGGTGAGGTATATTACAAAAACGAACACTTTAATAAAAGATCTGCGGTCTGGTTAGCAGACATGTCCTGATTGCTAGCTAAGCGCTATAGAAAATGCCCCTCTTCACGTACTCACCATCTTCTTGCTGTCTGTAGTTCGGTTGGATTGCCTGGACATGGTGTACTATATCACTGTTTTTATTTAGCAGCTGGCAGGTTATGTTTTATTTATTTGCTTGATTACTACAGAGATCGTATTCTTGTATCACGTTCCAAAACACTTCCTGAATTCGCCCGTTTGTCACAGGTTGTGCGTTGCTTTGACTTATGGGTAATGTAGTTTAATTCTCTTTCTCTCGCTGTCTCTCTCGCTTATTTATTTTTATTTTTACTTATTTTTTTTTTTTACATATCTTTTACATTCGATGCCATCAACCCGTTTTTTACTGCATTTTTAAAAATGTTTCGTGCATATCAAAGTAGAGCGGGTGTTCAAGTAGACTTTCTTTTAACCTCAAGATGATTTCAGTCATTACTAGATGGTTTAATTGGTTGATTATACAAAATTGAATTAACTTTATAACTCTTAATTTTTTTTTTTACTTCTGTATGAAGGCTGGGCCACGGTGGCTTAGTGGTTAGCACGTTCGCCTCTCAGCACTAGGGATTCCCGGTTCGAATCCCCATCTGGTTGGAGTTTCCATGCTCTCCCCGTGTCCGCGTGGGTTTCTTCCGGGTTCTCCGGTTTCCTCCCACAGTCCAAAAACATGGATCAAGTCAACTGAGTTCTCCAAATTGCCCCATATAGAGTGTGTTTGTGTGCGTGTCTGTGTGTGTGCCCAACAATAGATTGACGCCCTGTCCTGGTTGTATCTGCCCAGCGCCCAAAACGTTCTCCCCTGGATGGGCATGGGGACCCCCACCGCGACCCTAATATAGGATAAAGCGGAAGATAATGAAAGAATGTATGAAGGCTTCATAGTGGCTAGTGGTTAGCACGTTTGCCTAGGAATCCCAATCTGAATCCTAAACATGAATTCAAGGTAAATTAAATGCTCTAAATTGCTAAATCTCAGTTTTAGATAAAAAAAATTGGTAGGGCATTTTGAGACATCTTATAGGCTGCTCTGGTTACTTTAGTGGTTTAACCACAATGGCACGACACCTGGTAGGGCTTAACTATACTATCTTTTATGCAATGTTAAACACACCACTGAATATTAAAACAAATCTGAATGTTCGCACAGTGACAATAAGGTTGTGAATAGCAAGTAAAGATTTTTTTTAGAGTACATTTATATTAAGATGACTTCAACTCCTTTCCACCAGATGGCTGTGTGTGCCAAGTAACAAAGTGCTGCATTCCCAGCATTCACAGCTTATTCTGATCAGTGTTGCAGAAAGTGCTTGAACCTTTTCTCAGGTCTTATTATGTGCTAAGCACTGAAACACACAGGACCTTGGTGTTAGCAGTCTATCATGGGCTAACACACAGAAGAACACATTCACATTGATACTGTAGAGCAGCTTAGCATCTCTGCTAACTGTTCCAAGCCAACAGTGAGAGACCAATAATACATTTACATGAGCTTATATGGTGTGATTAAACACTGAATGACCCACAGAGATTTGGATCAGCTGTTTAAGGCTGATCATAAAAGATGGGTTAGGGTTGAGCTGTTCTTCTGCATGTTAATTATAAAACAAAGGTTATGAACAGAGCTGTCTGAGGAGATTTGGAGTGGTCAATTTGGAAGGCCATGTTGTGAGGAATCAAGGTTTTTGTTTTTGCCAAATTTAACATGAAATAACAAGCCTTTAGCCAAATAGATATGTCAGTGAGGCAGACCGATATCTGAGAAGAAATTATGGTGCCGACAGGGGCAAAGGACATGTAAGCAATGATATGAAAACCCGTGGAACTGAATGATAAATGGAGAATGAATGTGATGAGCCACTGAGGATATGATGTACCCGGGTGTTTTTGGAAGATGGGTTGTGGGGGAGGGGGGGACTGAAAAAAAAAGTAGTCAGATGCATGAAGCACAATGATTAGGATGTATGAATAGTGAATTTTTTTTTAATTTATAGTGAATTTTATGTACTGTTTAGCTTTTGTAAAATATTCTTTAAAAATGTATGTACATGTCCGTGTGTATATATAGTGTATATATTATAGTGTATATATTATATTATATACTTGGTGCCCATACCAGCAAGCATTGCTACAGTGGTGCCAAAATTTGAGAGGTAAAACTAAGGAAATCAGAGAGGTTATTTTCTCTTGTCTCATAGGTTCTGTTAAATGACTGTGTGTCAGTGTAGCCGCTTAAGAAGTGAGAAGCTCTCAGAGAGAAGAAGAGTGTCTTCTCACTAGCCATACCGGCAGGTTTGCTACAAATATTTACAGTTTATATGTTAAAATGTGTAAATACAATATATCTAAAACAAGACATTTTATTGGGTTGTTATTTAAGTTTGTATTACAAAAAAAATGTCTGTAAAAATATATTTTCATAACTGATTAATCGGTTAAGCATTGGTTGAGCAAGTTTAGCTTACCTGCCCTGATAGAATAAAGCAAAACATAACAAAAAAAAACATGTATTTTATCATAATGAAGTGTGATGCCAAAGCAAATAGTAATATGAACACATTTATTATTGTTTCATTAAAAACCTGCATGCAGTTTCATATAAACGCATTTACTTAGTAAATGTCAGTAATTTATTTTCAGTTCTCAACCCTATGTTTACATTGAAGCTATTCGATTGAAGCTATGTTTACAACTATGTTTTGTTTCTGTCTCATGTACCAAATGCGATACAAATAATAATAAAATTTTCTTGAATCTTGAAGTAAATGCAACGAAAGATTCGACAGGCCTCCTGCAGGAAACCAGCCACCCCATGCTTACAGGCTGCTGCAAATGCAATATCATAGGGTAGATAAACATTTAAATGACAGTTGTTTGTGGTTAGGTGGTTGAAAGAAATGCCATGATGAAACATTCTTGGTTTTTGACCATGGCTGTTAACTGAATGCCAATTACAAGTGACATGCATTTGTTTTACTTAAAAACATTTGAAAACATTTCCAGTAAATGAGATGTGGTTTTAGTGTTTTGTCCACTTTACAGCATGAGGAAAAGATTGTGTTTATTTTAAATACATGGCAACAAGTTGAATTGGCTGCTCTCAATTGCCCATATCTCCCTATATTATGTGTGTCTGTGTCAGTGATTGCATAGGGATGGATTGGTGTCCTGTCCACACAAAGTGTTCTTTCTATTATTAAGTATAATTTTTTAATAGTATAATAATTTTAAAGTATAATAATTTCTAGAATTTTATACATAGTTTTTAATTATATTATATAGTATATATGTACATTAATTTCTTAATTTCTAAATTTATTCAGATTGTATTTCTCCACAAATTTCTGTAACAAAAGTGTGCACTCAAGATTGATGCCCTTGACTAGGTTTGAACTATATCAGGTTGCATGTTAACCTGGCATGAATGATCCAAAGAACATCTTGTTATGTTGCTGAGTGTTTGGGCTCTGTGACTTTAAATGCCTCATAAAGGGCTGATGGAGTTTAGTCAAAGACAGACAATATTCCTTGATCATATGGCTCGTGCTAAACTTTGAGGTGTATTTGCTGTTTGTGATTGAAGTAAAAAGAATACATTTATGTTTCTGCCTGATACACAGTATAGTCATAAAAATGAAAGTAAATCGTATGTTGGAAGGATACAGTAAAATGACTATCTTGCCATAAATTATGTGTAGTGGAGCTATTAATTTAGGCTGTATCCAGAGCAGTAGCTATTACTTTTAATAAAATTACTCCCCTCCACTCTTCCATTGCTCAGCACCATTAAATTACTGGCAGACTAGGTTCTAACATTGAAAGTGTATTCATTTAACCTGGGGATAGATAAATCTGCCAAGAGAAGCATGATCTAAAGATTTTGGTTATTTAGGAATAATTTATTTTTCAAGTTGACCAGTCATAACATAAAAAGCACAAATACATATACCACAAAAATGTCCCACCATAACTTGATAAGTATAATAGTACTAGGGAAAAGCAGTGGTGGAAGGTCTTTCACCAAATATTTTCCTCACAAAACATTATTTTTTGAAATTCACAAAATTTAGAAATCTATGCATCCTTTTTACATTTATTACAATTATGATTATTTATTTATTTCATTCATTATCTCCCGCTTTGTCCTCTATTAGGGTCGCGGTGGGGTTCCCCATGCCCATCCAGGGGAGAACCTTTCAGGCACTGTTAATATTAATATAGCTTTACTTAGATATGGTGTAATTATGACTAAAATTACTAATTTAATGCACAGAAACAGATATGTAGAAATCAACCCCAGTACATACAATATGTATGTATGTACTGTATGTGTGTGTGTGTGTCGTTACCTTTTTTAATTAAAATGACCTGCATCACCTAAATATTTACACACTTGTACAATTAAGCATTGCACACTTGTGCTCTGTATGTGGACTAATTTTAAGTGTCAATAAATTATTCTTCAATGCCTTTAAATGTGAATTTGTTTTTATCTGTGTCAAACTGTGACTTTCAATTTTTCTGTTGTATTTATCCTTAAGATTATTGTGCGTTCTAGATTCTTTTGTTTATTAATTCATTTAATTATTTATACAAAAATTTCTCTTTGTATTCATTTGCAAAGTATGTTATCTCCTCCTAGACAATGGGATGGCTCATGTTTAGGGCTTTAGCGGACATAACGCTTGATAAAAGAAAGTTTTGTGCAGCACAATGGCATAATTTTTGGCAGAGTGACAAGTGGCATTCTCACATGCCTCACAGATTAAGTAATAATGCAATGCAGTAATATTCTGTTGCCTCCGGTGCACAGAGTGCTTAGAAATTCAGCTGATTTAAGGGGAGGAATTTGCTGCTGTCCTCCAGCAGAGTTAATGATCATTCTAGGCGTGTAATCTGCCTTAGGCAAACTAAACCATTTCCAAACTCACCCTTTCAAGAGTGTCCAGTAGTCTGGACTTTGGGCATGGCATGGATAGTACAAAGTGAGCACACCCTGAGGCTACTTTTACACTTGATTCAATTGCCTAGGCCTATTCAAGTGTCATTATCTTTCTTTTACTGTAGATTTCTTAGTTGTAAGCTGGTCCTTTTTCCTGTCAGCGCTTATGTAAAATGCAGCATTTGTTTATAAATATTGCTAAAGAGAAAAATTATTTGAAATGTTTTCATATTTATGCATTCTTAAATAAATGTGTGTGTCAGCATAAATACGAGTGTTCAAACGAGTTTATTTTGGTAAACTGAGGATGTCCCTTTGTATAAATGTGTGAATATTTAGTTAAAGACATTCTTGATTAGTCAAATTGGATTATGATATGAATTTACAGTTAGTAGACATGAAAACCCACAAGGTAATTAAACAGTGTGGTCATCTTTACAAATACTACCTAACCTGACCTTGTTTGCCTTTAATTAGTATTTTTATCTGAAGCAATACCCATGACGCTGGATGCAGTGTGTTTGAGTATGTAATTTGTTTTCCGCATTTCTTTCAGTCAGTCTGTAATAAGGTCTTGCACATTTAGTCTCCAGCACTCGGGTCTGTTCCAAAAGCTTTAGTGTGGACTATGAAAACCATTTATTATATTAAACAAATGCAGGGATGGACATGTGATGGACAGGTACCTTGTTCAGAGGGACTTTCTTTTTAGTTTTGGTGATTGATTTGCCAATACTGGTTGTAAAAGACTGTTCATGTTTTAGGAGAATATGTTTATTTGCTCTTATTTTATGTACTATCGAGTGCATGCATTTGTAAGTACAAATAAATGATGGGGAACTCTCCCGTTTTAATAATTACACTGATTAAAAATAAACCAACAAAAATCCTATAATACTAAATTGACTATTTTATGACCAGATTTCTGTATTAAAGCAGGCATTCAATAGGGGTAATGTTCATTTTAGTATTAACGCTGTAAAACAATAATAATCGGGTAAGGCTAATATACCTCAGCTCGGGAAAGTGCCTTTAAAGGAATGGCTTTAACTCAAAATAGGACTTACTGTATTGTAGTGGGAAACATAAGAGGTCATGTTACTCAGTCTAATCCTAAAAAATAGGCGCAAAATCTAATGGACCATTTTGCTTAATTCCACATCTGTCCAGTATAAAGATTTGTGCAAACTATTTATAGAAGTTCAGCAAAAACCCCCCCCCCCCCCCCCCCCCCCCCCCCCCCCCCCCCCCCCCCCCCCCCCCCCCCCCCCCCCCCCCCCCCCCCCCCCCCCCCCCCCCCCCCCCCCCCCCCAGGAAAGAATGACACAGGATTCTAAAAATATGAACTTCTGAAATCACTATTAACCATAGATATTTACATACAATGAGAAGTTTATGCAAAAGGCTGAGGTGTTTCTGCATTAGAAAAGTGATCAAGCACGTTTAAATCTGTTTATATGTCATGAAAAAGGCAACCCCCTCAAGTAAATATAAAATTAAATGTAATATTATGGCTTATTTAAGTATATTTTATAAACCCTGAACTCATGGGATATGAGCCATGATCAGGTATATTCATGAAACTTGATTTCTACTAAATTATTACAAAAAAGAAGATCCTAAGTTATACTTAAAGTTTTTTATGATTTTATGCATTTATGGTTGTATTGAGAAAAATACAGTCAACTCCTGCCTGAGGATAACAGTTATGTTTATCAGGGGATAGTTTTAAAAAGAGTAAAAAGACAGTAAGTCTAAAGAAGAATAGATCTATAAAGAGTATGAAGGGAATACATCTAAATAGTGTATAAAGGGGATATGTGTGAACAGAATATAAAAGCAGTAGATCTCACTCTGAGGTTAAAGCATGAGTAAAAATGCAAACATAGATATCAGGGAACAAACAAATGACTTATATAAATGGGCAAAACCAATCAAACATAGAGTAATAATAATTAAAACAAATAGTCTTTAACAAAAGACCAAACACAATGAGGAAACTAAAATAATGGAGATTGTTGAAATAAAAGTCCAGACTTCCTCTTACACAATTATTGTGCTTTCCCTCATTTTCAACTTTCTTGGCCAGTTGATTTTCCCACTCTTGTGGTATGAAACACAAGACAAAAAGTAGAGCTACAACTCTAACTAAAGTGGCAAACTAAAGTGTCATGGCCCTAAGCAACCCTAGTAATTTGGTTGCTATGCAACCAAGGATTATCACACAAATTATAGTCCGACTGGGAACCTGGGTTGAAGTTGAATAATTCATTCTCTGCACTGACCCAAATGTGAAATGTCTGCTGTATTCACCGCAAGCAAATAACCACTAGTAAATTTGACCATATTTTGAAGTCAACAAACTAAGGACATCAAGACATTGCATCACTGAAATGACCAGCTCTTCCCATGACTATGTAATCTACACAGGAAAAACAAAAATGTTATGATCTAACATCGAACATACACCTACATTTTCATTATTGACAATCATATTGGCTTGTAGAAGGTGTGCATAAATAGCTGACAGAGATATTCAATATCTGTTGAGGATACAGACTCTGTTCTTCCTGTAAAATTCATGGATATGATTATTAAGACTAATGGTAACTATGTGTAGCTAAACCTAGACTTCCTTACTCATCATTAGCTAAAAAAACAGCTACAAAATATTGAAAGCTAACTATTTCAATTTCCTACATAGCCTGTTTATTGTTTATAAACCATATATGAATATATTTTATTCTACTAGAATGTAGAACAAGCTTCAAAATGCATTTGTAAAGTCTGGAAGTCTTTTCTTTAATGACTTTTTTTTTATTAGGACCATTAAAACATCTATTTAAAAAGGCTAAGTGGTATCATCAGCCATAGAGTCTTACAACTGCGATTGTAGATTAACATTGCCATACCACCTTCATGCACTTTATTGAAATACCTTCTTCCTTTTTTTTTTTTTTTTTTAAATCAGACCCTCGCATTCCTATCACTATTAGTATTTGGCCGCTTCTGTTAATTAAATCATACATTAATGTAGAGGTATTGAAACTTTTTTTCATTGGAGGATTCCTTGCTAGTTTTCAAAACTCTACCCCCCATCTTAAACAAATTAGTTAAAAAAAACTGTTCAAATCATCCCATTTGAATTTTTACTTTAACTAAAACAAAACATACATAAGAAAAGCTTTTTCTTGGCTTAGCATTTAATGGTCATTTTTCTGAAATTAAAATATACTAACATTAATTGTTGGATCTGGGTGGTCCCCTCTGGTTCTCCTGTGTCATCCCATAGTCCAAAAAGTGTATTCAAAGTATTCAAAATTGAATGCTCTAAATTGTCCCATATATTGTGTGTTTGTGTATGTGTGAGTGAGTGTGTGCCCACTGATGGATTGGCGTCCTGTCTTGGGTGTATATGTCCAGCACTCAAAATGTTCTCCCCTGGATGTGCATGGAGAACCTTACCCCTTGTGAATAATAAGTTAAAGGGCAGCATGGTGGGATAGTGGTTAGCACATCTGCCTCTCAGCGCTGGGGATCCAGGTTCGAATCCTAATCTGGGTGGAGTTTCCATGTTCTCCCTGTGTCCACATGTGTTCCTCTGGTTTCTACAGTTTATTGCTCCTATATATAGTGTTTGTGTTTGTGTGAGTGTGCCCAGAGATAGATCGGCACCCTTGTCCTGGGTAAAACATTTTCTCCTACATGGGCATGAGAACCCCTCCGCTAACCCTAATATAGGATTAAGTGGAAGATAATGAATCAATAAATGAAAAATTTAGGTTATAAAAAGGAAAACTTGACCCCCCACCACCACCACACTGTAATTATTTGCATTGCACCAGGGAGCGCATTCCATAATTTAAATACTGGTGATTTTAAAAGGAACAGGCTGCTCTTGGCATACTGTGAAAACTAGTAATTAGAGCCTTGCTGAGTTAGTGGTTTAAGCATGTTACTGCTGATCAGAAGAACAAAGTCCCATTAGTATCAAAACACTATATAGCTTCATTAGACCCTTGAGCACAGTCCTTAAGCTTTAATTGACCAGATTACATCATGTCTCATAGATACCTAAAGTCAAGTATGCCCTCTGTAAATCCCCTATCAGTTTGCAGTGTCTTTAAGCATGTCACACATTTCCTGGTTTTTCAGTAGAATGACAAGCATTAAAAAGACTCATTAATTCCTGCTGAATCGACAAATGTATCCCTGTTCTTTGGCATGACTAAACTGATTTGATAAGCAGCCAAGACCTTGCTGGTGTAAAAGAACATACCACTTAAAGACACAGTTAAGAACACGTAAAAATTATATCGCCACTTTGTCTTTTAGAGTTAAGAGTAGTCCACTTAGTTAAAATGAAATATAATGTTAATGCTACAGAATGAAATACATGCAATGCATTTAATGATACCAACATGTAGCAGCAGTTTTCTCAAAGAAATGATTTGATAGATTTGCTGTGAAGGAACTTTAGTGACCTGCACAGAACCATGCCCTTAACCCCACCGAATACATCTGGGAATAATTAAACTGTCGATCAAAAAAATTTGGACTCAGTAGACCTATGGGAATTCCTAAAATTTTCCTAAAAAAATATTTTAATAATGTGCTTTTTATAATTGTCCAACACATCTCTAGTCATTCCAGCATTAGATTAAAGTATGACAATGTATATTTAAAAACTTTCACTTTGTTTAACGTAAAGCATTTTGTAACAGTTTTAGTGGTTTAGTGGTTAATCTAATTACCCCACATAATGTTAAAGAAAGCACACACTGCAAAGGTTTAGTTACTAACTATAGTCTATTTCCTAGCTGTGTCTTAGTAAACATTTTAAAATATATTTATAATCTATCACATATCTCTATGCATTAAGTGATTGATATTGTAATGCAACCAAAACAATGCATTTTGCAGATGCCAATCTAAAAAGCCACTAACTTGACCACATTGTGACCCATTAACCAGTCCAGCATATTGTTTTTATTAAACCGGTATGGTGACTGATGTAAAAAAAAATTGTGGTCCTAATACAGATACATAAATATGGGTTAAGGGCTGGGTGAACAAGGACCATGAGATGAGAGAGGCAAAATTTAAAAAGGGTTTGCTTGCATGAGGTGCTGTGCTGTTCCAAAAGATTTACACAGGCAATATTCTGAGCTATTTATGATGTTTAGTAATAAAATACAAATGCATCTTTAGTGACGCATAGTACCAATAGTACCAATTTTCTAGAACACCATGACTTTTTAATTATTTTATGTAAAATTATGTATTAAGTCTTGTTTAAATACTAGTAGTACAGTATAATACAGTATAATAAAAACATGCTAGTATATTAACTAAACTTGTATGTATGCTCTGCTATGGGCTAGCTACCAGCGCAGAATGCTTATCTGCCATTTGTCCTTTTAGCTTATACAACCCTGATCAGGATAATAGGAAGCCGGTTAAATAAAGTTTATATAAAGGCAATATTTATTTGTAGTGAGTAAATATTTTTACATTAAGATTAGTCATAAAATTCTGTAACACTTTACCTAAATCTGGTATTCATAATGTATTATTAACACATTTATAAAACCTTATAAAGTATTCATAATGCTTCATAACACTTGTCATAAGCCTTTGTTAATATCAATAGATGTTCATAACCACACTCATAAAGTGTTTTTAAGAAATACCATAAGGCTTTATAACACAAAATGGCATAATGCATTATAAATAATATATTTTCACTGTACCCAGGGATAGATTGACACCCTGTCCTGGGTGTATCTGACCAGCGCCCGAAGTGTTCTCCTCTGGATGGGCATGGGAAACCCCCCTTATGACCCTAATGGAGGATTAAGTGGAAGATTATGGATGAATGAATGAATTAATGTTTATCAACTTATTATACTGACCAGCGACATAAAGCCTTACTTATAATGTTTGTGTTTAATGAACATTTTCCTGAAAATTACTTTATAAGTGCTCATAACTGTTGTATAAGCTCTCTTTTCAGACATAAAAAGTCATTAATTACTAATCTGAAAGAGACTGCACACATAGTACTCAAATGTAATTATCTTTTTTAAGTAAGAATATCAAATCCAAAGAATCAAAAGTTTAAATAAATTTATATTAATATGCATTATGTCACTTGGTGTTATAAAGCTTTATGTCAAATTGTTATACTTTTTTTAGTACTGTACAGTATTGTAACTATGCAAATGTAAACCAACTTCTGATGATTCATATTTATTGGTATAGTGCTACCTTTACAATGTACTCTTCCATGGTCCAGCTGTGCACTGAGAAACATCAAACATCAAACATCGTCGGGTTTAAAGTTAGAGGGGAGGAGAGAACTGAAAGTGAGTGAGTGAGAGAAACAGGAGAAGGAGGTTTAATCAGTAGAGAATGTTCTCTGCATTAGGCTATTGTAGTCAGTTCTTGGTGTATTTGTGTGGCTTCTACCGCCTGATCCTGGGAAAGGGAGGGACAGAGAGAAGGTCGAGAAGGGTGAGTGATGGAGGGAGGTTAAGCAGCTGTATGTCAAAAACTACTTAAAGAGCAAGGGTTGTGCAAAATTCTTTGACTGCAGGTATCCACTCCTGAGGTATTGTTACTTTAAGAACTGTGATCAACTGTGACGACTGTAAAGTTTGCCAAACTTGCAACATGTTGCTTGTATTAAAGCTACCACTTTGGATTACAACTTGACAGAGCTTGACAGGAAAGTGTTTGTACCTGTTATGCTTAATGAAAACTCATCTAGGATCATTACAGAAGAAGTAAAGCAGTAAACAGCACACAAAAAAGGGGCAAAAGAAATCCAGGGCTGAACTTAAAAGTAAAGATTTTACTGAGAAGCTCGGGTTTTACCTGTTGCCAACACAGGGTATCATATTTTAGTTGGATTTTCTTTCATTTATCAGTGTCTTTTGGAATGGGCTGGCTCTTAATCCTGAGTTATTTGGCAGTAGCAGTTGCTGTATTAATTGGTGCAGAGAAGAAGCAGCACCAGGTTCAGCATGGCTCTTGTATCTACACATTTATTCTGCCAGAGGTGGAGCATTGCCCTTTGGATAGCAACTTCCCGGTGAGCAACTCACTTCAGAGAGATGCATCTATGCCGGTTGACACAGCCCACTCTGAGACAAGCTGGCAGGACAAGAAACTTGAGAGCCTTAAAAGTGCCACTGAGAACAATACACAATGGCTACAAAAGGTAAGAAGTCAGCCTCATTGTTGTATCTATAAGCAGTAATAGGAATAAAACAACATTTACTATCTAAGTTTGAGATAAAAAAAAAAGGTTGGACTGAATAATGTTTTTTTTTTTTTGAGATCTGAATTTTATTTTATCCGATGTATCTAATACGACTTTTAAACGCGTAGATAATGGAACTGACTCTTTGCTAACCTTCCTACAGTGGCCACTGTTTTATAATATGTAAAAAAAATCATTAACATGGCACAAAGGACATTTTAGGAGAAAATTTTGATTGATGTATACTACTTATTTTTATGGTGGCACTGTGGTTGAGATCTAGGATGAATTCCTGATATATATATATATTCATTCATTCATTATCTTCCGCTTATCCTCTATTAGGGTCGCGGTGGGGTTCCCCATGCCCATCTCGGGGCGCTGGGCAGATAGACCCAGGACAGGGCGCCAATCCATCGCTGGGCAATATATATATATATATATATATATATATATATATATATATATATGTACATACACAAATGTGTATGTACACATAGTTTAATAGATTAATGAGTTTATTTAACAATTATAAATTATACCAATTCTAAATGAGCCTTTTGATCTGTTTAAACAGATGGCTGTGTGCAACAGATGTTGTTTTGAAGTGCAAATAGCCTTTTGAATCAGATAAGTTGAAATACCTGGATACATTACTGACCAATGCATCTTGAAAAACTGTGTAAAGACCACTCTTGAAACACCACTTTCAATGTCATGAATGTCGTTGGTATTATAAAAATGTCATTTTGTCTGTTTGCATACACAAACTCAAGTGTTTTTCAACATTTTGTTATTCTTAAGCTTCAAATAACTAACTGTGAGATTTGACATTAAAATTTGAGGCATATTTTTCTGCTAGTGCCACTTGCAGCTTGTTTTGTTCTCTTTCATTTAGATCTGAGGGAGCATCTTTTAAAAATGTGGTCAGTTTAACAAAAGCTAGAGAGATGTTACTATTTGTCAGAACAACCAGTAGTCAGCTGTGTGCCTAAACATTTTAGAAAAGGATATTATACACACTGTACTGAATTGATAAATTAAGGGTTGTGGTCAAGACGAATTGTAAAAAAAAAATTTTGTGCAGGCGTCGTTTCTGTGCTTTACAATATTTTAACTAAATCAAACTAAAATGTCAAATTAAACGGTCACTATATTAAATGGTTTATATTAAAGTTATTACCTGTCTTTTTACTGTATTCAAACAAATCTGTTTTCCCATTTTATTTTACATTTATTAAGTTATATTTATACACAGTCATCGAGAAAAGCCATTTAATCACAGTTTAATTTTCAAAGATCTTTATATTTTGTTTGCATGTATTTAGCTACAGTAGTTATGTACTCATTGCATGACTAATTTAGTTCAAAAAAAGTAGGGCATAATTTCACAATGTGGCCAATTTTTTCATGATTATGTTACATATTTAAAAATGTACATTTTTGTCTGCTTTCCATCAGGTCTGTTATTTTTATTCTATAAAAATGTTTTTTTTTTTTTTTTAACTTTTTAAAATCAGATCTAGCACAAGTAGAGGAAAGGTTTTCTTCAATCAAACAAGAAAAGCTATCAAATAACAATAATTTGAAAGCACTGTATATAAACAATTATTCTGATATCTGAGCTATATCAGTGCTATTTACTTATTTCAGCATACACATCAGGAAAAATCTGGCAAACGTCAATTTCTTCATTAATCAGAAGCTTGCTTCAACTCTTTAATTAAATGTTAAAACAATCTGACAGCACCTTTAAATCAAGCATGTCTCAAGCAAAGCAGAATGCTATTTGTTGGTGGTATCTGGCGTAACAGCCTTAGAAAATTACTTAAAATTTAGTAGCATGACACATAGCTTACACCAGAATTCCATCTTGCTTTCAGTCTTTGAGTTGTCCCAGCTGGAAAAAGGCCTGGCACTTAGAGTTGTGGGGAGGTAGAAACCTTGGCTTCATTACTCACAAAATCTCCATAAACACATGGTGGGAGAACAAGAGGGTTAGTGCTGTGTACACACAGGCAGAAGTACTTAGTGATGCCAGAACATGACTAGCGGGCCAAACTATGCACACATCCACCAGGTCTAAGCTGCATCTGTTTTCCATTTTTCCAAGGCTTATGGGGTAATAAGGAATGGTGTATATTAAGACAATAACACTTCCTGCCGTATATGTAAATCATAAGTCTTTAAACCTCTTTTAATCTGCGAATCACATTTTTTAAATAAAAGAAAAACTAACCCATCATTGCTAACTTTGGCTATAATAGACTATGGAGTGATATGTAGTGATTATATTAGAGTAATATGTCTAATTGTTATGTTTTGTTAGTTTTTAAGTCTGAAAGCCTATCAGAGATTGACAATGTGGGCCCCTGAACAAGGCCCTTAACACTTATTGTCCAGAGTTGCCTTATCTGCCGTACCCCAAACATTAAATTGCAATACTCGTTGGCTATTTTTATTAAAAGTGTCTTTAAAATGGCCAAATGTAACATAATATGTTTAACATACCCATCTATCACACACAGACAGCACCAACTACAACGATGGTAACAAAACAAAAGTCAATGTGGAGAACACACTGGAGAGAAGAAAAGAAAAGGAGAACCATAAATGGCCCAATACAACCAATATGTACAAATTCAGATCCAATTGAACATTCAATCACTTTGTATTGTTATCCAGTTGTTTTTTTCCACATCACAGCAATTAAGCTCTTTAGAAAGTGTTAACAATGGCAAGGTTTCTATTAACTAATAGAAACCAAACGTGGCCATTGTTTGTTCTAGCTGTTCCATGAGGTTTTCATTTTTTCTCATTGCTAGGAAATCATAAAACTACATAGCCCATCCCAAAACTATTTAACTGTTAAACAATTTAATTAAACGCTGTACAGGCATCACATATGCTTTCTCATTTATTTGCTGTTACATCACCTATTAAATAATACAAAAAACATAGCTATATAAAATTCTAAAAACAAGATGAATATGTTTATTTACACATAGCCAATGAACAGCACTAGCAGTTTTTATTCTGAGACTTAAATTAATTTTGTAAGGAAATTAAAATTGTTTATAGTGGATGCTGGAAACTATTCCAGTGCTCACATGGCAAAAACCATGGCAAGACAAACAAAAACATTCATGCACATGTTTTTTTCTGGGGATACTTTAGTATTTATTTTAGTATTTTTCTCACATACACTATCGGCCAAAAGTTTACATCTAATATTTATCACTAATATTGACATTTACACCGGTTAGCCCATTGAAATATTAATAAAGTAATAGTGTGTGACAGCAACTGTAAAACATGGAGGAAGACCTGCCTGTGGTTGTTTTGCTTTATCCAGAGATGCCAATTTGTCCTGGGTGATTGGCATAACGAACAAAAGGGCAATCACAGCATTTTAAAGCTCTACACCTAGTTGGCTGTTTGAGAGTTTATATTACAGCAAGACAATGACCCAAAATATACCTTTAGGTTATGTCATAACCACCTTCTTAACAAGAACCAACAAGATTGCTTGCTGTAAGGCAAAAGGATTAACCACTAAAAATCAGCTTTCTATAATACAGTTTTTTTGTAATCCACATAGGGTACATAATATATCTGATATGTGTGATCTTTGTGTATTGCAAGTTATCTGTTTACTGGTGCTTTTACAATTTTGTATGTATATTTTTTTTATTTACATCAGCTAATCTTTATTTAATCTTGTCATTTCCAAGACACTCCGAGTGTGCTGTTTATCAGACTACTGGAATTATGTGCTGGGGAAGGAAACATAAAGAAATTGTGTCTTCTTGGCTTTTTTCACATACTACTCTCTCTATTTTTATGTAGTGTTTTTGTGAGCTGCTTAAAATACCAATTTTGTGGTGATGGTGTGTTAAGATGTGTTGCATCATTAAAAATTTTTTCAAAACTATTAACAAAAACACTTTTTAGGATACCACTTTGATATACCACAAAGCATTCTTGCCAAACAGCTGGTAGCAGTTTCGGTGGGACAGTCAGGATGTGGTTAGCATTAAATAGTAATGTGGAAATACAGCTGAATTTGTCTGCCATATGCTTTTGCTATGAAATGCCACATTAATGCAAAGTTTGCAGATTGACCTACCAATGAAGACATAAATCAAGTTAACAGTGATTGTATGCGTTCATCACTTGGAAGTTCATGTATTTTGTGCATGTACTTGTATACAGAAACAGACGATAGAGATTGATGAAGAAGTCCTTGTGCTCTCTCCAGCGCTCTTGATAATTCACTGTACAACACTGTCTATTCCTCTGAAAAGGAGCCAAATTCCTACAGAAAGATGGATCCTCAGTAGTTGTCCTGTCATTATAATTAATTCTGTCTTAAGCATAAGGTTTAAGCATAAGAAATTAATGCCCAAGTATATTTTAAAAAACCTAATGAGTACCAGGTTTAAAAAAAGTGTTTACTGTTCTACATTCATCCACTTTATATATTTATACTAAAAATATGGCTTATTCTTCTGTAATATAGAATAATTCAATCTAATCTGGTTTTAATAATTTGTTCATGTTATGCTCAAAGCTAGAGAATTACATTCAGGAAAAAATTCACCCAGATATGGTGGAGATCCAGAGAAATGTTATTAATACCCAGGCAGCCACAATACTGGAAATGGGAACCAATCTCCTTACCCAGTCTGCAGAAAACACACGGAAACTAAAAGATGTGGAGACTCAGGTGAGGATAATCAAATGGTTTTAAGCAATAAGTAACGTTAAATATTCCATGTTGTGTAGAAATATTTATTCTTCGCTTTTTGCAGTACATCTGTGATAAACTTATTATATGTCTTTCAAAATAGCTTTTTATATTAAGAGCAATAACATATAGTATACACTTAGAGAAAGCAGACACATTTAGCCGGGATCTTCAGACTGTCCGAGCATTTCAAATCCATCACTGAAGACATGTTGTCTAAACATATTGGCCTTATTACTACAGTTTTACAGAGGAAAAACATCATATCAAAAAATATTTTTTTATAACTTGCACAAGAGAAAATTATGCAAACAATTACTGAGCAATCCTGCAACACATTCTGTCTATAAAGTAAAGTGAGAGAACTTGTGAAAGTATATGTTTTCTAACAATCTTATAAATAAGGATAAATGTGTGTGTATGTTTAAATACTTCACTAAGAAACAGTCCAATATGTCTCACCACCTATACGTGTTTTGCATTGCCAGTGTTGGTGTCTAAGTGTGGTTTGTGTAGATTAATATTTAAACCATTTGCAGAAAACACCATCACAAGTCTGGGCCAAGATAGGGCTAGTAAAGACATATAGCGTGGACCATAGCAAAGACAAATGCCCTTTTATGTAATATTTTCCATAAAACTATGACCTTATTAAACAATTTATGATAAGTTTTTTCAAGTATGGAAGTATATCAAACACAAAAAAATGACACAAATTTCTTCATAAAAGCTCTTGTCATAATTAGCACATTATTTCATATATATTCATAATGACATTTCATTTTAATTGTAGCATTGTGACTTTTGGATTATGGTGATATTTGGATTTCTGATTTACCTCCCATTGCACTAGGGGTTGAACCAAATGCACATGCTGAGCAGTTTTGGTAGTCTGACAAAAAAAGAAAAAAAATGAAAATAAAAAAATATGAACACAAGCCAACTGAAACAGATGTTCTACTTACCAGTTTAAATATAGATTATGTTACTTCATTGTGTTTGATATGTCTTGTTTTTGTAGTCTTTCTTTCTTAGTAGTACAACCTGAGAAAATATTTAACAGATTATGAATGGCGCATGTTTATTATGTTAATGTAGCTGTTTAAACAGAGTAGTTGGTTACACATGACTAGATAATCACTAAAACCATTTACCTTGTTAAAACAGCAACCTCTTAGAAAACTAACATTAATATAAATTCTTTTATAAATAGAGGTTAAATTAGGTCTCACAGCAAACATTTATTTTAGTAAATCATGGTTCAAATAAAACCCAAACATAATGTACTTTAGTAACATTAATGTTGTATTCATTACATACATAATTGTACATACATGATATATTCTCATTCTCTGAAAAGATTAACAAAGCAGTTGTAGAGTTCAAATTTATTGCTTTTTCTAGCTTCCTACTTTTTTTTTGTATTAAAAGAATTGTGAATTTGCAGGTGCTGAACCAAACAAGCCATCTAGGGATCCAGCTCTTGGAGTTTACTTTATTGACTCTGCGCCTGGAAAAGCAACTCTTGCTGCAGACCCAGGAGGTTTCTCGTCTTAATGATAAAAATATGTAAGACCCCACAGGGCCCCGAGATGCTAATTTTATAATGGGAGTATACTAATCTTCCCCTGGGTTGATAAAAAGAATGCTCTGTTTTGTCCAGTGACTGAACAATGAGATGTGGGGAATGATGAGATTTCCCCTGAAATCATTTGACCACTGAACAATATCAGAGTGCATATTTTTACTTCTCCTCCCAGTATTTCCTTTTTTTTTTTACTTTTACTTTTACTTTTTTTATTCTGGCCTCTGAACCAAACCTGCCCTGAAAACAAAGATTACCACACATTAACAGCCCACCTGTTCCCAATCTACCCTTTCTTCTAAAGTGGAAGTGGCACCTCTTTCATGTGTGGCAAAGAATGTAACATTTTTATGGGTTTGGAAGTACTGAATTGTAAACTGTATCCTCTTAAACCAATAGATTCCAGTATGTTTCTAAATAGCATAGTCGCAGACTAGATTGTGAGGGCAAAAATCATTGGAATACCTTTTTCCATTTGAGCATTTCAACTCAGTTACAAGGGACCGAATATAATAATTATAGTGAAGCTGAAAGCTTTGCATGTGAATTACGCTGTTGTTGGTTTCACAGATATTTGAATGCTATACCATGTGGACAAAATTATTTGGACACTTTATTTTTCACTTAAATGACCTTTTATGGCACCATGTTTTAAGTTAGTCCTGAACAATATTTCGGTAAGGCATGTTTTTAGGATTTTGGAATGTTTTTGCAGGACTTTTTGCTTATTTTTGCAGAGGTCAGTTAAGGTTAAGGCTCTGTGATCTATCCTCAAAGCAGACTGAGTTTTTTATATTTAGAAATAAAGTACCAATTGGTGTAGGATTGGAAAACCACCTCTACAGGTTGCTAGTCTACTGCAAGGCAGATTTACATACAAATTCTTTCACAAAATACACATCTACCTAGGTCAATTAAGTGTCTTCAATTTATATATATTTATATAATATTAAGGTTAAGGTTAATAATAACCTTAGGACCCTATCATCCTAGCATACAGTACATACCACCAACAGTCTATTATTACAACTGGCCCCAGTGTAACTCCCTAAACCAAGTAACACAGTTCAATTGAAGGCTAGCCATAGATCGCTAAAATAGGGCCCTACGATTTGAACCTACAGATTTTGACAGATTTTGTTTCTTGTGTGCATTTAATGTCAATATATTTTAAATTGATACATAATTCATATTATTTAAATCAACATATTGTGTAATATAATACACATGACCTACATAAAAACAGTCCTGACCACCAACATCTACTGATTTGGCACATTTATGAAAATAATAACTACTAAACAAATAATCAAATAACTAAATTTCTTGTACACCTTTTTATAGGTATAAGAATTATTGTCTTTATTCAAAGCCTATTATAACGCAAAAACACACTGAATCTATGTTGACTAAAGCATTTTTAAAAATGATTTTGTGTGGCAGGAATGCCTTTATAATTTTGCAAACTGTTGGAGAAATCTCTCTATTTTGGCATATTGTGAATTATTATACTTGCATGTGCTCCAGTTGTTTTAATTGTCTTTGTTAGCATGAAGAGAAGGTGCTAAAATGAAATTCTCTTTTTCTACACTAAAGTTACCTGGAGCAGCGCTTTGCAGCTCTGGAGGCCAGATATAACCAGGAGCTGCAGGCGATTCAGCAGGAGAAACAGCACTTGCAGGAGCTCATAGACAGTCAGAACCACCTGGTTACTGATCTTGAGAGACAGCTGGCTACTTCCACCCGCAACAGTACACTGCTTCAACGCCAACAAGCTGCATTATCAGAGCAGCTCCAGCAGCTTTTGGCCAGGAACAACCACTCTAATGGTCAGTGCCAAACTGCTTGTACATGGCTGTCTGGAAAGCATCAGTGTGTTCGTGAGAAATGTAGCACTGGGCCAGAAGGCATTGTTTCAAATAGAGAAGGTCATGTCTGTACTCACCAGGGAGCATTAGGAAGCTGTAACATAATCATTTAGTGAAGGGCAAAGATCTAATGCACACCTTGTGTTCCACTAGACATTACCTGCTTATCCAGAGAGAAGTCCATAGTCTTCAGAGATTGTGCTGAAATATACAAAGCTGGAATTACAGAGAACGGAATATACAACATTTATATTACCAACATGACTCAGCCATTTAAGGTATTGTATATGTTAAAAGTTACTGTACTCTGTTATTACTGTAAATTATCTCCTCATTCCCACCTTTTTATAAAAAAAGCTCAGAGCATAGTATTTAGCACTTCATATTTCAGTTAGTTACGTGGGTTATATCAATACAAACCCATTACATGTTATAGTAATGCATGCTCATTTTACTCCAGTTCAAAATTCATCCATCCATCATCATCCTCTTCTGCTTAATTAATTAATCCTCTACTTGGGTCTTGGGGGGTTCCCCATGCCCATCCAGGGGAGAATGTTTTGGGCACTGGGACAGGGTGACACCCAGGACAGGGTGACAAACTATCGCTCGGCACACACTCACTCACATAGACACAAATGCACTCTATACTTTGGAGCATTCAATTTTCATTGATCCATGCTTTCGGACATGGAAACTCCACCCAGATTGGGAATCTCTAACGCAGAGAGGCGCACGTGCTAACCACCGTGCTGCCCCAGTTAAAAGTTAGTGTTATTCAATAGAAATTTGTGGTTAGTTAAAAATTCATGGGAATGCCATTTGTTATTAATTCTGTTCAGCTTGATTTGCTTTCTTCCATTTCCTGTGCATAGAAAAGGACAGGTGTTTGGCATATATTTTGTACTTTCTTGCCAAATTTTATTCCAAAGCAGCAAGTAGCAATAGAATTTTTTTAAGCTAGTTTGCATGAAATGCAAATGCAAACTGGGTGGTTTGTTCTATGATCACTTTTTGCTTAATGCATCCAATTTCTTTATATTTATAGCTAATTTAATGTGATATTCACTTAAAAGATAAAACAAACTAAATTATAAAAATGCTGAAATTCTTTTATTTATATGATAAAAAAAACTGGATTTTGGAGAATAACCACATGTTTTTATTACTTTACTCTAATGATTTCTAATACATGTGTAAGCATAGAAGTGTGCCAGGCATATGTTCAGGTGAATTTAACAAAAGCATACTTTTTAAGAATTACAAATATACAGTTAGCTCAGGTAAAGTAAAACAATATAAAATACAGAAAATCATTGTGTTCAAAATTAAAAGGTTGGAAAATTAAAAGCATGTTTAGTATGCATGGGTTTGGTAACTGTATTAACAATGTTTAGGTTTAAATATGTAACTTTCAGCTTTAGCTTAAAAAGTTAACATATAAAGCTAATTGCAAAGCAGATTTAAAGCATTTTAGTTTACATTGAATACGATGATGAGTTAGCAGTTGTTAATTCATTATCTTCCGCTTTATCCTATATTAGGGTTGCAGGGGGGTTCCCCATGCCCATCCAGGGGAGAACGTTTCGGGCACTGGGCAGATACACCCAGGACAGGGCGCCAATCTATCGCTGGACGTTAGCAGTTGTTTTTTCTTTTAAATTTAAATAATAGTCTTTTCATCTATAGTCTTTTTACAAAGTCTTTTTTTCTTCTCCTGGTTAAGTAACATGTTAAATATAGTACATTTTTTAACTGTAGTTATTAAATCAAGTTTTCTGTTGTTAATAAAATTAGATTTTTCTTAAAAATATCTATCAGTATATTCTCTTAATTCTCTACTCTCAATAAAACTTTGATGTGCTAATAAATTTTCACCTTGGAAATCAGTAAAACATTTGCTTTGTTAGTGAGCAGTGTGTGTATGTGCTGGGGGTGGCAGATGAGGGCAGTCGAAGGCGCACTAAATCATTAATTAGCCAATTAAAGCCTAATTTAAATGCATCACCAACAAAGGTAATAACCAGTGCCTCATATTCAGATTAATATGTTATCTTTGATTACACAAAAAGTGACTGTGACCCAAATATGATCTTTGTCCTCTCATGTGACACATAAAAGGCCCTGACTAATCGCGATACTCATTGCTATCTTACACCCTGCAAACAGTGAAATATTTCAACAAAACAAAAAAACAAAACAAAAAAAATTCTAGAGGAAATCATCTTTATAAAAAATATATATAAATAAATAAAAAATAAAAAAACATTTCACAGAGTTCATTGGTTTTCACCTCTGCATCCTGTAGGTTGCATGCTCTTCCGTGAAAATATTCATTAATCATTTGAAAACCTCCATGTGAATGGATTCCCTCTATTTGTACATTCATATTCCCAATATGAGTAATAATACAAAAAAAAACATCCTGGCTTTTTATTTTAAATAGATCCGGTAGAAAGTTTTTTTTACTCTCTTAGTATGTTAATAAATCTTAATAAATTCTAATAAATAAATAAATAGTAATAAAAACATCTTAATAAATTATGTCAATATTATGTTACAAATAGGTGCACACTCATAATTACAGTTCATTTATTAATTTATTATTATTACATTATTTTGAACTTTAACAATAGGATATTAATTTTCATTCATAAGAAGCTTGTTTTTTCTAGGTATTCTGTGACATGAAAACTAAAGGAGGGGGCTGGACTGTTCTTCAGCATCGCTTTAATGGTTCAGAGGACTTTCATCGAAGCTGGAAGGAGTACAAAATGGTATATTCCTTAATGCATGAATTTAACTTGATTATAAATAATGTGTTGTCATGACCACTCAGCTACAGTTAATTTCAAATTTCTGTCATTGCTAAGATTACACACACACACACACACAGCTACCCACACACACATACATACATACACACACACAAACACACACCCAAACACACATGTAACAATTAGTAACACCACAGAGCAGGTATTATTTGGTTTGTGCATTATCCTTATTCCAGTGTCACCTTCACCACATCAGTGTCAATAAACAATACACCACCCAAAATATACCTGTTCTGTGTATTGGTCAGGGGACTAACAAAAAAACAAAACAGATGGACTACAGTCTGTAATTGAAAAACTACAAAGTCCATCTATATGGTAAGAGTAGAAAACAGACAATGGAGCAAGAAGGCAGTGTGTCCAGACCTTTGATTGGTACTGTATATACATAATAATTTATAATTTATGTTTATTCACTTGTCAAAATTCAATAAGAAGTAGTGAATTTTAAAATTAATATATTTTACCCTTTTTTTTCTACCCTTGCGGTTCCCCAATCTTTAAATCACCTTTGAGCATCCTCACAAAATGTGCGGTGGATAAAATGGATTTGTCAATATTCAGATCGATCTTATCGCACTCTAAAAGGTTAGCAAGTGCATCAGCTTCTCCACTGGCTTTACCTGGGAGATAAGAGCAAAATCAAAGTGGTTGCAGTTCAAAACTCTGAGAGTCTGGCGAGTATTTAAATGCTAAGCAAGTTTAAAGTACTCAGTATTTTCAGGTATGTTAGAACTAAGACTGAATAACTTGCTTAAAACTAACCTTATTTTAAGTTAGAAAAAAAAGTGTTTTCTTTTGGTACAATCCCATTTTTTCGATTATTTGGCGTAAAGTGGTCAGAATGACTTAAGTTTAAGACTCAAGTCAGCAACTGATAGGTCAGCACTTTAGTTTTAAAAATTAGGAAAGTAAAAAGACTTTGTATGGTTTGTATGGTTAGCTAAAGATCTCGCTTGGATTTTTTGTTATTACTGTATTTAAGAAGTACTGGCTTTAATAAAACATCTTATATAGGGATGCACATGAAAACAAATTATTATTTTCTTGACATAAATGCTGAATACTTCAGTTCAGGACAAAACTTAATACGATGCATTAAAAATAAAGATCCGATCTAATGAGCCTTGGCTCGTTTAAAGCCAATGACTTGTACCTACATAATGATGCCAAAATCTTTAGAGTCTGCCTTATATATTCACCATTATTAGGTGTTAAATGAGGCAGTAATGTGCCTTGCATTTTTAACTGATAAATTACTATGGTAAATTTAAAAACCCCTAACTACACCTACTACAAGCTTTATATAAAAACAGTTTAGTTACCTAATACTCATCATTTATTAATTAGATTGTAAATGGCTATAAATAATAAATAACAGTCCTTTTGACAATTTCAATCTTTCCAACAGCCTAAAAGTTGATTACCTATATGTTAAGTTGTATTTCTCATAAACAATGTTCAAGCTTGTTTCATGAACTTGAGTCAGCAGGATACAAGGTATGCTAAATAACCTCTAATATATACAAGTTGGGGGCTTTTAAGGGTAATTATCCCATAGAGAGGTTTATAAGTCTGTAGCGTTAATATAAAAACCTCATTCTTCACCCATTTTTAAGGGATTTGGAGACCCCTCAGGTGAGCATTGGTTGGGAAATGATGTCATCCACCTGCTTACCACATCCCAAGACTACACCTTGCAGGTCAAACTCAAAGACATAGAGGGAAACCAGGCTTACTCACAGTATACCCATTTCTACATTGATGGAGAAGAAAAGAAATACAGGTACATTTTTTAGCTCAAAATGCTAATGTCTATTATTTATTTATTATCTTCCACTTAATCCTCTATTAGAGTTGCGGGAAGGTTCTCATGCCCATTCATTTGAAGCACTGGGCAGGTATACTAAGGACAGGGCACCAATCTATTGCTTGGCACACACAGACAAACACACTATATGGGAATTTTAGAGCATTCAATTTGCCTTGAAGCCATGTTTTTGAACTGTGGGAAGGAACCCATGCAGACACGGGAAGAACATGGAAACTCCACGCGGATCGGGATTCGAACCTGGTTCCTCAGCGCTGAGAGGCGAACATGCTGAGAAGTGAACGTGCTGCCACTAATCACCAACATTGTTCCTGAAACACAGCAATATTGATACAAGGATAGAATCAATACATTTTTATTACTACATATTTATTGTTATTATTACTATTTTTTGCAGTTTGCATATTTTATGTTCTTGTCTCCAAAATAATATAGCGTCACTGATTATGGTGCAATAAGGATTATATTCATCTGTTTTACTAATATAAATAATGTCTCTACTTTGAAAGAAGTGCATAAATCAAAACAACTAGCACTGTGCAGAGTCCTCGATTTCTCTCTTGATGAAGAGCTGCTGTCGACAGTCTGATCCCAGGGGTTTTTAGCATTTCTGACTGTGTCAAAATACTGCCAAGTTCAACACCATGTGTAACTGTTAAAGCACCAAGTATAGGTTAAACATGTGACTGGAAACAGGAAAAGATAATACAGAAATATGAAATGAAATCACATCACATTGAAAAGAAAATAAGTCTTGTAAGTTTAAGAAAATGTTAAATTGCTTAATATTTTTTGTGTAGTTCACATCAGGATTAAGACATCTAGGGAATTACTGGCCACCCAAGTTTTATGTCAATTTTACTACTACTATATGTTTAGTTTTACTTTTATTATTGTGAATGTGGCAGGCTTACTAATATGTTAAAACGACCAGACAATGGCCTGTAAAGTGTGCTTGATCTAGTGTGCTTGCCTAGTTTCCAGAAATGTGTGGTCTTTTTGTTTACAGTCTTTAGTAAATGTGTGCACACAGTGTTTGGCTGATACTGACGAAATTGAATACAAATGTTACAGAAGTTGTCTACAGCAATTAAATTATAGATATGTAAACAGGGCCCAAAACGATAAAAGATTGGAGGAGAGGTGGTGCACTGGGTTTAAATTGTAGAAGGGCCATTTCTGTGTGGAGCTTTTCATTTTGTATATAGGTCTAAGTGGGTTTCCTTTCACACTACAAAGACATCTAGTTCAATGAAATGGAAATTTTGTGCATCTGCACTGTGATTAACTGGTAACCTGTTCAATGTGCTACCCTGCTTGTCTCCAAAAAAGCCCTTGGGTAGGCTTTAACATCACCCCCAATATGGAAAAGGTGGCAAGAAAATGAATCAATAATTGACTGTCAATGGAAGATTAGTCGATTCTTTTATACAATGTATTCCATTATAAAATATCATTGTCTATAAGTCAAATGTGGCATGTAGGTGTAGGGTTAAAACTGCAGGTTTTTAATTTCATGCACACTTTTTGATCATCTCCCAGTCAGTCATTTATTTAAGTTTATTACCACACAATTCTAACAGTTGGATGTTGGCCTAATCACTGCATGACTGAGAACACATACAGTGTACCCAAAGGAACAGTATTTATCAATTTCTGCAGTCCTTTAATGCTAGAAATGTTCCATTATGCCAAGTTCTTTGTGGTTTATTTGTATCTATAAATCATCTAAAAAGCTCTTGCTCAACTCCATATTTGCTTTTTGTAAGAAATTTACAGTCATTACTCAGTAATGCAGCAAATTGCGCCTTTACCATCTGTAAAACATAAAAAATAAAATAAATTCAGGCGATAAACCAAACAACCAAACTAAAAACATTATTCTATTTGCATATCTGAGTACAGATGCAAAACATTTAAAAATTGTTTGATTCTTACAATGAATGTTTAGAAACTTGACATGACCTGAAAAACTCATTGTTTAGTTTTCCTTAAAAACAAGCTAAAGGTCAGAATCTGCTGAGTACATAATATATTTCTCCTGTCTATTTGTTCATCTCAGATGAGCTCAGGCCCAAAGATTTTGACATGTAAGATCTGCAGTAAAAGACCTGAAATCACTGCTGTGTTGTAATGGTGTCATGGTGGCTTAATGGAACCAGGTTTGAATCCCAATCAGGATGGAGTTTCTATGTTCTCCATGTGGGTTTCCTCAGGTTCTCCCACTGGTCAAGGTAAATTGGTTGCTCTAAATTGCCCCTGTATAGCATATGTGTGTGTCTGTGTAATTGAGCATGTGCCCAGCTATTAATTGGCGTTTAGTACAGGTTTAGTACAATGTCAATAATAAATTCTTTAAAGTACATTGATTCTTAACATTACAACATAACTCTTCTTTAGTGTCCACATTCAGGGTTTCAGTGGTACGGCAGGTCGAACCAGCAGCCTAACTCAGTCAGGGTCCATGTTTAGTACAAAGGATCAAGATAATGACTGCTGCAGCTGCAAATGTGCTCAAATTGCATCAGGGGGTAAATATCTAAGTACACACCCCTATTGATATTTTACTTTCAATTTAGATTTTATATTTATATACATACTGTATTTTTGGTGTCATGGTGGAATGCTAATTTCTTTTCCCATGTTTTCATAGGATGGTGGTTTGAAGCCTGTGGGGCATCTAACCTAAATGGCATATACTATGCTGGAATCTCTAATGTTATGCATTACAATGGCATCAAGTGGTACTACTGGAAAGGGCCAAGCTTGATAGTTGCCAAAACAACCATGATGGTGCGCCCTGTGGATTTCTTAAAAAAATAACATCATAAAGTTTCATTGGACAGTTATTCCTTCATGAATGAAAACCTGTATCTATCCTTATAATTTAGCAATAGGAATTTTGCCATATAGACAGGAATGAAGTGCCAAATAATTGTTGACACAGCTGATACATTTTATGCATTTTTCAAATTTCTAGAGCACCATGTGATTCAATCAGTCTTGTTTGTTCTAGTAACACAGCTGCACTAACAGAGAGTAAATGCAGGACACTATAATTGTTTATCAGATTTTACTTGTATTCAGCGCTAGCACGTTGTGTTCAATTGTTTGCTTTATTAATGTGAAACCCTTGTCTCCTTCTGACTACGGCAGCTCCAGATTCTCTCCTTCTACTACCTTCTACTCCAGGATAAAAAAAATGGAATATTAAACAAGCTGTATGTTTTTCAATTGTATTAAATGTATATTGTAATTAAAAGTCAGATATTGATGTCTGATTTTATCTGTGATTTGTAGGGTAAGAGATCCCTGAACAAGTTGGCTTATCCAAAGGCAGCAATATGGTTGACTGACCACCCGCACAGGATGTTAAGAGGGTCAATATTATCTCTGTGACCATGCCAACTTCCTGATGAATCATCCAATAAGGGATGGCTGCAAAGTTCCCCTTAAATACATCAGGAAAGCTGGCCCTCCCTCATTGCTGACCTATGTTCACACTTAGCACTTAACCATGCATCTACCATCATGATTTAACACTCTGCTCAATAACCCTTTTCATCCATGGCCGTTTGGTTAATAAAAGAGAGGAAATCTTTTTTAATTTGCCATTATGTAAGATCCCCAACATGACCTTGAGCATCCTTTTAAATGCATACTCCCTGATCCTGAACTGGAGGGAGGTGGAGAAATGCACAGGGCATAACAATCATTTACTAGTAATTTACAGTTATTTACTGCTGTCAGTGTGAATGAGCTGAGACAAAGATGTATTGCATTTAATGGCATGTGGCCACATTTGTATGCAAGTCATGCTACACAAACATCTTTATTATGAACCCACCACTGTCTGCGATGCATATGTGCCTATGGTGAGGGATACATTAAGAAGTGCTTTATGAAGATCTTTGCGAAATTGACTGGTTGTTTGATTGTCATCCTGTATTATATTCACAACTCTATTTTCTTGGTCTGAAGAAGTCCAGACTGGTTTGGTGTGTAAATGAGATGTCCTACACCAGTAGAGGAGTTCTGCTCTACTAGAGCCTAATAATGGATTTATGATTTTATCTTCTCTTTGAGAAAGTGGAAAGAGAAATTGAAAGTGATGAAGGAAGGGTAAGCAACTAGAGCACATAAATCATCTGTTCCACACGGTAGACTTCATAGGGGCGGGAAGGCCAGGCGAAGTCATGGTTAGACCGTAATGAATCCATAATGAATCCATTGAGTTCCTGTTGATTCAGCAGATTAAAACTCATTTAAATCACAGGAGAGTTGAACAGAGGGAAGGACAGGCAAAAGAACAGAGCACATACCACAACCTTTAATTTTACTTTGTATTTAACATTTTGGTCAACTAAAATTAGTGTGAAACATTTTTAATAGTTTTTAGGTTGTTCCCTCGTTTTTTGAACAATAGGGGGCACTCTATACACAACAACGACACAAACCATCTGTTCTTAGGTATTTTGTTCACACATCAAAAAGATTTACTATTAAAACCTGCTGTCATTTATAAGGATCATATGTCTCATCTGTCTTGTTTCAGGAACTCTGTATTTAATTATGACAAATTATTGCTATCAGAAAATTCTCCTCCAGTCGTGTCGTTAAATCATAAAAAATTACAGTACCTTCACCACCGAAACTTCTAAAGTTACTTTAAAGCCTTGTTGTGGCTAACAAAAATAAAAATAAAAAGTTTTTTTAATTACTTTTTTAATTTTAGAGATTGTCAAAATCACAGGTATACAGATTAAAGTTCATTCATTCATTTCTGCTTAATCCCATATCGCTAGGGTCACTAGGGGGGTTCCCCATGCCTATTCAGCGGAGAAAATTTCGGGTGCCAATCTATTGCTGGGCACACAAACATACACAGACACATACAAACACACAATATGGGGCAATTAAAAGCATCCAATTCACCTTGAATCCATATGTGATGGTAGCGTGGAGGTGCTGGGGGAAAAGAGGCAGAGCCGAAGTCATTGTTATTTGAGAGTAATCACCTGCATCATCTGTGAGTTTTGCGGCCATGTTCCAAAGCGGAGCAGATAGCAAAGCATAGTGGCCGGGCCAAGCGGTGGTTCCAGCTGCGTTGAATGGTATGGAATACACAAGGAGAAAACAAGACTGCTGGGGACCTGGCATATTTATGTGGTCATGGGAGCGGTAGCAGAAGAATGGAAGAGTCTTCAGTGACCAGGATGACACCAAAGTGGCCCAACGCTGGAGAGATGACTTCAGAAGCTTGCAGACAGATTAAATTGGAGCTGCGTGCATGGAGGCAGGGACTCTGAGCTCTCTCCCTCTTTCCAAGGCAGCTTGGGCACACGGACGTCATCATCTCCAACTCCCCCCAAAATCATCTGTATACCCTCTTTGCTGAGGGGGCAGTATGCACCAGGGGAGGAAAGACGGAGTCGATGGCATTGTTCATTGAGAGTAATTAATGGACTTGACACAGCTCCATCTGATGACTGTGTGCAGCCTTTAAATCTGTATCATCACTTGCAGCAGGGAGCGAGCAATCCATGGACCGACAAGAGTTGGACTTTTGGCAAGCTACAGCGTGCCAACAGCTGTATCTTTAAAATGTACATATATTTAAAATTCTGTCTGTTATTAAAGGCTGTTACTGCTGAGAAGAAATCCTGGCTCTGATACTCATTTATACCCACCCCTCGTAATACCATGTTTTTTTCTGTAGGAAGTAACCGGAGAACCTGGAGGAAATCCATACAGACATGAGAGAAAAATAAATAAATATATAAATAAATAAATAAAAATAACTTAAGAACCTAAGTATATACCAACAAACATGTTTGGCATGGTAGCTCAGTGGTTAGGGCATTGGGCTATCAATTAGAAGGTTGGCGGTTCAATTCCCAGGTCTCAAGTTACCAGTGTGGGCAAGGCCCTACTTGAGCAAGGCCCTTAACTCTCATTGCTCCAGGGATGTTGTGATTAGCCCTGTGCTCACCTTGTAAGTCGCTTTGGGTAAAAGTGTCTGTTAAATGACCAAATTTAAATATAAACATGTAGTAAATAATAGTAAATAGGTCTAGCCAAAAGAAATGCATGTTAGATGCTGATGCAATCAAACACCGTTTATTATTACTACTTTTAATCCTCAGTAGTTTATCATTTGAGAATTTACTTCTTCCCTGTCCAGTTTTGTTTTTAATTTAATGCAACACTTGATTTTTCTACTTTTTATTTGATATGTAACTGTCAATCATAAAAGCTTAATCCATAAATACATAAAATGCAGTACTTCCAGGCAGTTAGGAACTTGTCGTAAATATATTTTTGATTCTACATCCTTCAGGTCGACTATGTGCTCTCATGGGCTGTTATTACAGGACAAGCGTGGTTCTGTTCCAGTCCTTTTAGGTACAGCACATACAATTGCTCAGCGCTAGGGGGTCAGAAAGTCTACTTGGTGCATTTAATATGTCATGGTAAGATTTACTGAGCTGTTTTGGATAAAGGTAAGATTGTGGCTTAGTAGGTAGCTTTTACCTCACAGCAAGAATGTCCTGGGCTTCATTCCCAGGAGGGTATCCAACATTATTTTTGTGTAAAGAATGCATGTATTCCATGTGCCAATATAGGTTTTCTATGAAAGCCCTGTTTTTCACCCTCCCAAAAGTCAGATAAATGTGAGGGTTAAAATGCTCCAAGGTGAGAATGTGTGTGTCTGCCTTGCAAAGGTCCCTTCTCTCCAATGAACCTTGCACCCCTTATGTACCTAATTACAATACAATAAATTGGCAGTTATGCAAATTCTACCTATATTGGTATAGATGCATATAGTGATAATTGGCATGACTTAAATTTCTAACTTTGGGACTAAGGTCAATGAAATCTTTCGGCATTTAAAGACATAATGATGTTTTAATATAATGATGTAAATATAAAGATGCTCATCTAAGAACCAAAAAGCCATGTCATATAGCGAGGGAGGTAGGACGAATAAAAATTATCCAGTTAAAAATGTTGGATACAAAAAAAGAAATACATCATGTATCTATGGATTGTATTTTTTCATTTTATAAAATACACTTATGAAACTACTGCAATGTGTTAATAAAACAAGTTTTTGGGAACAATGTGATTTTTTCTTTGAAATAAATAGAAACAAATGGAAACCGAACCATGCTAATTTTAAAACCACATTGGATGTAATTTATTTGGGCTTTAATTATGTGTTCCTATCAGTGAAGGAGACTAAAGGAAGTAGCTCATTAATGCACCTGAACACACAGTGAACATGTTGCAAATTTACGGCAGAAAAAGCCAGTCATCTGTCAAACTTGCATAGCTGGCTGGGTAATGATGTAACACATTAGCACTTCAAAACACAGGGTCTTTCCCATACCGTGCTGTGGATGCTGTCTGATCTTGTGCAAGCAGAGAAAGCATCAGCTTATTTTGATATTTACAGAGCGGATAACTACAATGTGTCGTGACATTTCATCAAAGAAGATGAGGCCTTTGTTGCATGCATCAGTCCAATTTTATTTTCACCTAGAGACTAGTGTAGAGAAGTTTTTAGTCAGTGTTCTTCATACTTAGATAATGCAAATTATCAGTTAATATATCAGTATATTAACTAATTAGGTATATTAACTAATATATATATATATATATATATATATATATATATATATATATATATATATATATATATATTGCATGTGTGCAAACACAAAGATCACAATAAATACAGGACAATATACAGTACAATAAACATTCAAGTAATGGGGAGGGAACAGAGCAACAGGCAGTACGCAGTAAACACTCAGTAAGTTTGTAAACAGTACACATTTAGTAAGTATGTAATTGGTTTAAATTAAGTGAGGACAAGAGAGTTATAACGAAATATGTACTAATTGAATTATACCGACCTTTTCGCCATGGCGATCCAAAATGGGAATAAACGAAAGAAGAAGCCTATCATTGATTATAATATCATTGATTGTCATCATTAATATCATTGATTGTAATGGTGTTTTCAATTGTTGTTAATTTATTCATTGTATGAAATATTCAGTACATAGTTATTAGGCTGTACATTGGAGAAAAAGTATGATTTTCTCCTGTGAAACATAATGGAGCAGAAATATAAATATAAACATTATGTACAAGAACTTAGATTAGTGTTACTCACTATTTTTCATTAGAACCCTATATAGAGATACACAAATGAAAGAAAATACCAGAACCTTATTCACAATGAGGCTCATTACAGAAGCCCATAAGTAAGCTGTCATAGCAGTAGCAGAAGCTTTCTACAAAGAATGTTTTTGAACAAAGATCCTTTGTGTAAATTTGACAGTAAAAGGCTTTTTGTTACTTCCTGTGCTGTTTTTTCTTCAAATATGAATAACAACCATAATTATAATAATAAAAAATGCATTAACGTAGAATCTATTATATTAATATACAAACCTGACCCATATAATAAATGTTTAATTTTAATGGGAAATATGTAATCAGGAGTTAATAGATTTGGTCATTTATAAATCTTCCACTTCCACTTTTAATACTCTCTATATTCTACCTAGAATAGAACTATATAGATATAGATGATGTAGATAATACAAGCACCTACCAATTCACTTTTTAATCACGTAATGAAGGCAATATTGTTTATTGTAAAGCAAATAAATATGCGAATCCGAACCAACATTATTTCTGGTGATGTTTTTAAAACAACTAATACTGCAGTGCTTTCATAAACAACATGATGATCATGAACTTTTTGTATTAAAACGATCAAGACTTTTTAAAAACATAAGCTATCCAAAGCCTTTAAATGTTCCAACATGATCATAGTCCAAGGTCATGAGAGTGAAGATGCCACATTGAATTACACAATTCTTTTAAACTGAAAAGAGAGTGTGCGTGTGTGTATTTCACAGTTTTATATTCCAACTTATTTTTGATATTGCATATTAAAGCTCTAAAGTGCAAAATATGCAGTTGACAAGGTTTCCAAACAAAGGTTGTTTAGATTTTAGTGCTAAATGACTAATTGACCAAGAATTACTTGCTGAGTTCAATGAAATCTTGGAGAACTGTGATCAGAGCTAATCTAAAAGCCTGATTGTTAGTGCCTTTAAACAAACAAAAGCACTCTTTATTCTTTTAAAATATATATTGATTTATTCAGCCGACTGTCATGTAATAATTTAACAACAGTATCACGCTGAGGAAGTATCTTGCTATTTTTGTACATCAGTTTTGATCTTCTAAAAACCTTTCAGATGTCTATCCTGGTGGGGTTCCGACAAGAAGAAATGTGTCCAACATGTTTAGGAATCTTAGCACTTCTGGAGCAAACCCCACTAGAGTAGCTTAAAGATGGAATCTTGACTCGAAGTGAAAACAAAAAGGGTGAAAATCAGAGGGCCTTGGAGAGCTTCAGTGTTTTGTGTTATGCGCAGTACAAATTTACTCTTCTTTTCTTTTCTTTCACACTCCCCATATAAGCACTCTTCTCTGCCTCTTTTATTTCAAACACAGTTTCATAGGCTTTGCAACTGTGACAGTTTCCTTAACGTTGCCAACTGAACAACAGTGTACTAAAACTACTGGTACTGGGTTGTATAGTCATTATTATTATTTATTTATTTATTTTTTTTAACCTGTGACCTTTATTCCAGCACAGACTAAGAATTTTATACTAGTGTGTCAAAAATATCTGTAAAATTTAGAATAAGAAAAGGAAATTTATTTATTTATAAAATGTATTGATAGTACTTGGTCTGTATTTACATATGACTGAAAAACAGTCATATGTGAAAACAAAACATATAAACTTCTTAATTTAGATAACTTTTTCTTTAAATATTTATTTTATTTAAGTTTATACCTGACACCTTAATATAATAAATATTATTATTATTGTTATAATCTCCCCTGGAGAATCTGCCCCCGAATTTGCATGATTTTCCAATGTTTGTTTCTGTATTATCTGTATCATTTGTATTAGTTTGTATAATTAAGACAAACTGCACAAACATTTAAAATAATTATGAATGCTACCCTGTAACTAAAATATTTTATATGTAGTTATCACAATATTGATTATTCAAGTTATTATATACAGCAGGAACAATATTTTCACTTAGAGGGAAAAAAAAAAAAAAGGAAAAAAATACTTTTAAGCTGCTGTGTATGTCTGGCTTTTAAAAAATTAGTGCTGCAAATAAGAGTCTTGAATGTGGATGCCATTGCTTTTGTGCATGCCAACAAATACATCGTTTTTTCGGACTCAAATGCACTCATGCACCCTTTCAGTGTCCTGTTTTCTTCCTCAAGACTTATCATACCTTGAATTTTTTTTTTTATATTCAAACATTCACACAGAAACTACAGTACATACTTAATTTAAAAGCAAAGTACAAGCTACAAACATAAAAAAAACCCACATGGCTACTGTAAAACTGTAAAACTTTAAAGACCAGTTTTCAGGTTTTTCAGATTCACTCTTCAGAGATCTTAAATAATAGATCTTTGTGCATATTACATTATTTGCAGACCAAACAACAGTAAAACATTCATGGCTTAAGCTTAACATCGAAATACAGTATTCAAATATAATGTTACTATAATGTATGTATATTTATAACTTTTTACAAATTTTACAAACGCTTAATTTACTTCTCTATACTTCAGGTTTTAAAAGGAACTGGCATTTGATAATGAAGTGTTAGAATTGATTGTTTAGAGACACCTGTGTCTATTTTGTGATAATTAGAAGAATTAATTGGTCTAGCTCCTCTGTCAGTTTTTTGGTGTTTCTCTAATTACATTGAGCCAAATAAAATGGTGGTTAGTATTTTTGCCAATACAATTTGGAAATGTATTTTAAGAGACCAGAACAACATTGCTTAGAATTCCATCTGGAGAAAGTGATGTGTATTGAATATTTTACATGTAAAATATTGTGCAGCACTAATTTACAATCCTAAGTTTATCAGATCCCACATAAGTGTTTTTTTAAAATTAATTTAGTTGATTAAACTAGAAGTATTTAAGTAGCTCATGCTGTCATGCATTGAAAGAATTGTATGATAATGATAATCAATAACAACTATGACTACAATGAGGTCTTTCTTTGTTCTTTGTGCCTTTACCGTTTTTTAGCATTTATTATATATTGGACCTTTGCTTTAATTTGTTATGTTAAAAAATGAGTCCCATGTTTTTTTAGGTTTATATACATTATAAATGTAACATGTATGTAAATTATTTTTAAAACACGTATTTAAAACAAACATCAAGCTTTATACATATATTCTGTAACTTTTTTTCTTTTTTTAAACTAAGGTTCTATGAGATAATGATATTATTTAGTTGATTTGGTTCGTGACAATGAAAGCAGTTTTCTCTGAAGGTCCAATGTCACATTCACCTTATTTCTTTCTCCCTGTTGTTTTGTAGACTGGCATTTTGGACAGGGACTGTTTTGCCCTAGGTAGTGTGACATCTAGTGCTGTGCATTGTCCACTGTCACTGACACAAAGTGTGGGCTTGAAGATACAGGCCACTTAGAAGGTATGTCAGATGATCAACTGGGTCTCATTCACATTGTGAATCTATTTTGAGGCACCCTTTAACCCTCTGGCTTTCGGCACTCTGGAGTATCTCCACCGTATGGCAAAGGCTTATAAACGCATCCCTTAGTAGTTTCTGGCTGTTCAGTCTCTTAGCTAACAGTAGTGCAGTGTTATGGCACATATGGTGTCGGGTGATTTTCTGTCTTGGAGGAATAGGAAGTAAATCCTGGTCTGGGAAAGAGGAAGGCAACAAATAATTTAATTAGAGGGGGTGATTCGAGGCTAAGGAATACTGAATGGATAATTAGCAGTGACACCTAAAAGGCTTTAGTCCCATTGTTTCTTTGAAGTGTAAAGCAAGTTATTGAAGAAGCCAGAAGTCATATTTTAAGGTTTCTATTTGCATGTATTGCTTTAATTTGGTATTAGTAACTGACAATTAAACTGCACTGTAACACATACTCTAAGAACTATACCTGCAATTGAACATTCAATGTTTAATGAGGGGGAAAATATCTACAGTAAAAAAATAAAATGTTACATAAACACATTTTATTTAGTAGGTAAACACTAAGGCCCCTATTTTAGCAATCTGATTTTGCTCTTCAACATTCATTCATTCATTATCTTCCACTTTATCCTATATTAGGGTCACGGGGGGGTTCCAAATGCCCATCCAGGGGAGAAAGTTTCGGGCGTTGGGCAGATACACCCAGGACAGGGCGCCAATCCATCGCTGGGCACACACTTACTTACACAGACACGCACACATACACACTCTATATGGGGGAATTTAAAAAACTCAATTGACTTGATTGTTTTTGGACTGTGGGAGGAAACCGGAGAACCCGGAGGAAACCCACGCGGACAAGGGGAGAACATGGAAACTCCACCCAGATTGGGATTCGAACTGGGATTCCCTAGCGCTGAGAGGCGAACGTGCTAACCACTAAGCCACTGTGCCGCCCGCTCTTCAACATATATATCCTATTTGATCTAGTTTATGTTTTAATGAACTATCACGAAAATTGACAGAACTTGACATAGTTTTTTTGACATTGTTTAATGCATTCTGCTTTCAGTTTTTAATTTTGAGGCTCTAATGTATATTGTTCATTCATTCATTATCTCCCGCTTTATCCTCTATTAGGGTCGCGGTGGGGTTCCCCATGCCCATCCAGGGGAGAACGTCTCGGGCGCTGGGCAGATAGACCCAGGACAGGGCGCCAATCCATCGCTGGGCACACACTTACTCACTCAAACACACTCTATATGGGGCAATTTTTGGAGAACTCAATTAACTTGATCCATGTTTTTGGACTGTGGGAGGAAACCGGAGAACCCGGAGGAAACCCACGCGGACACGGGGAGAACATGGAACTCCACCCAGATGGGGATTCGAACCGGGAATCCCTAGCGCTGAGAGGCGAACGTGCTAACCACTATGCCACCGTGCCGCCAATGTATATTGTATATGATAATTTTATGTTTAAATTTTATAACCTTGTTTGTTTTTAGTTTTACCAAAGCTTTGAAACACCTTACTAGGAGCAACCAACAGCTACTGTCACACACTGGACTTTCTTCTAGAAGGATAATTGCAGTGCTGTCCATTGATTTGTATGGCATCAGTGTCATGTTTGATAAGTGATATCAATTTAATTGATTAATTAATTAAATTTAGTTCAAAATGTTTAGCTATTTAAACAAAACCTGTTTTTATAAATCTGTGATTTATTCGAAGTAAATGTTCCTGAATGAGCAGTACCTCAAGCATAAAGGCATGCACAAGTACATCAATGTGTGTCATACCTTAATTGCTTTCAGCTCATACTTATAATTTTAAACATGCTTTCCACAAAAATCCACAAACAATTATATTGGATGGTATTGGCCTTTGTAATGTATGTTACTGATGTTTTAAATTATTAATAAATTATTTATTTTGCCTGCTGTGACACACAGAAGAATTTGTCCTCTGCATTTAACCTATCCGTGCAGTGCAACACACACATATACGCACACTGGTGAAGTCAGAACACGTGCCCGGAGTGGTGGGCAGCCTTGAATACGGCGCCCGGGGAGCAATTGGTGTCAGGTGCTTTGCCCAAGGGCACTGCAGTCATGGTATTTGGTGGGACCGGGAATCAAACCGGGGACCTTCAGGTCAAAAAGCGGGTTCATTAACCACAAGTCCATGACTGTTTTGTGTTAAAAATAAAATATGTCATAAATCCAGTGACTATGTAATTACAATAAAATCATATAATATATAATGCAATAATACAATAATATATAATGCAAAACTTGTTACAATTTACCAAACACATGATATGTAAATACATCAGATGATGGATTTTATGTAAGGAAATAAAACAGAGGTGCCAATTCTTAGTCCTTTGTGCGCACCAAGGGGGGGGGGGGGTGCAGGATAGGATAATGATCAGGTTTGAAAATTCTGCAGTGTAGCTGGGTTTTTCCTTGACTACTGACTTGTGATGTTCTCATTTGTAAGTCGCTTTGGATAAAAGCGTCTGCTAAATGAATAAACTTCATACACACTTTATGGATTTAGATAAGCATGCATATTCAACCAAATAAATAGTGAGATGGCTTGATGGGTAATAAGATGTAGTGGTAGAATAAGTCTTATAGACAGCTGAAGTATTTAAAGTGCATATTCAATGCATAACTTAGTGTCATGCACTTTAATCAAAACTGAACATAGGCACGTCTTCGCTTTAACGGTCCCATGTAATTCATAAAACATGGTTTAACATTAAGAAAGAGAGCAAATTTGGGGCACTAGCTGGCAGTGACTCATATATTAAACATACGAATCCAAAGCCATTAATTTTAGCCATACATGCTAAGAACAAACTCTGTTTTTACCAGTTCAACTTAACATGCCCATCCAGAGGAGAGCATTTTTACCTTGAATCTATGATTTTGGGCTGTGGACCCATGTACATATTAAGAAAACATGGGAGCTTCACCCAAATACAGATTTGAACCCAGACCTCCAGGTGAACGTGCTAACCACTAAGCATAAAGTGAATCATCTAATTAAGTTTTTTTTTAAATAAAATGGTAAATAAGTTAAAATGTTGGATATTGCTTTTAAAATGTGTTTGTCAGATTGTGAAGTCCAAGATTATTTTTCTTTTACATTTACTTTATTATTTTAATTTATTAGTCCGTGACCTACTGGTAAGACAAATATTTATTTATGTAAAGGCATTTAATTATTCACAAAACCCCAAGAATACGGTTTGTTGATGTTCAATTAATTCTTTAACAATGTGCTCACTACAAAGAGGAGTGTCTGTTGATGTATGCAGTGGATTTGGTTATGTGGATCAAGGCCAGAATATTTTAAACTTTCATTCCCGGTGTGCATTCCTGAGCAGTAAACTGTAATTTGAAAATTATATTTGTAGAAGGTTACACTTACTGCCAATTATGAAACTCTGTCTTAAGCTGCAACCACACCATAACATTGCAATGCATTGACAAGTTTTTAACAGATGGTATATTTTGACTTGAACTAGACAACTTAAAAATACTTATAAAAACTATCAATGGCCTGTAACGCATTTTTCATTTTTATGCACAGTACAGACTTGTAAACATTTCACACTTATTGTGTTGATATTTGGGTTCGTAAATTTGAAAAAAAAAAGATACAGTTTACAATATATTTCCACATAATTGTAAACAATAAGATCTACTCCATTAAGATCTACTCTTTATATTATGTTTTATATATGCATACTTTATTGCAGATAAACTGTTCAGAAATGAACCCAGCAACGCAGAGTTAAAAGAATCTTTTTTTTTAACGTAAACCTTACATTTGTGTTACAAATCTAATGGAAAAATAGATCACAACAAAAGCCCTGGCATTTAAATGAACAAATTAAGCTGAACTAAAATGGTGCACTTGTTTTTAAACTCATGAGACACTAAAGCTAATCCCTGTCTAATCTTTGGCTGTTACAGAATTAAAGAGGCAAAAAATAGTATAAACCCCTAAAATTAACATAAATTAAGGGTACAATTTATCATCCAAAAAAAAAAACTGTTTAACATAAAATTAACTGAAATTAAACATTTAATATAGCATTTACGGAGTGGTATAGTGTTCCACTTCTCAGCCTTGGGTATCCAGATTTGAATAGAGTTGAATCTCAAACTGAATGTCCAGGGATAGATTGGCGCCCTTTCCTGGGTGTATCTTACCCAGTTCATGAAACTTTCTCTCCTGGATGGGCATTGAGCATGGCAACCCCCCCTTCTACTTTAAAAGCCCATATCTCATCAAAGTCATTAAAGAAATAACCCAGAAACCTACGTCATATTTACCTGTAAAGTACCTCATTTAAAAATAATAATGTGAAAAGCACAAGGCAATATTTCATTTCTAAATCTTCACTCATGGGGATTATTGGATTTAGGACACAAAGTACACTTTTAATTAGACCATTAATCTGTTAAGAGGTGATTGATGAGGATTATAAACCTATGTTTTGACTTTTGAACCGAAGAATAAATATATGGGTCACTTAGCAGTGATATAGATGAGCATTGGTTAGGCTTAGCATTGACTCAGTGGTTATGGCTGAAAAACCAACAATATTATTAAGAGTATAAAATCCAGCTCTGAACGGCCAGATCTGGGCCTCTGAGCAAACTACTTATTGTATTGTGTACATGTGAACATGTATCATGTATCATAAACTGCTTTGCATTTAAGCATTTGCTTAGTGTTGTAAATGATTTTTACTTTAAAACATTTTGAGTAGGTACATATTAGAAGTTTGCTTACCTGATGACTGGTCTGATAACCAGTGAATTATGCAAAATATCAAAATGTTGGCTTTTTGAATTACATATTCACAATGCTGAAGTAACAAGGGCTTATGTAGTTGTTTGTGATTCTGTGGGAGCAGAACATAATTCATTTTAGACTGCAAGTCTCCACAGCAAATGTATACAATTTCAAGGATTTTTCTTTTATCAAAATTCTAAGGCAAAAAAATAATGTCACATTCACAAAATATTTATGTGAGCACTCTTTAAATTGTGGAGGAGTGCAAGCATTGTTCCTGTGCCATCAGATTTGAAGTAGCAACAGTTGTTCTAGACAAGACAAAAAAGACTAACACCTACTCAAATATAATTGCAACACACTTTTATAGAAGTTGCTTGCAGATTAATAAAAGCAAATGTTTTATATTTGGAAATTTGAAATTAATATACTTTGCAGAATATCAGTTTCTCTGAATTATAAGAGTTATGTATTTTAAATGTTTTATCTGTTGTGTGCATTACGAAAAGGGTGCACAGTTACATACTGAGACAAACAAATTAGGTTAAAATCCTGGACAAGTCATCATTTCATCTGAGAGCAGACACAGAAACACATACACTTAAACATTTACATCTGGAGGCAATTTAGTATCTGTATTTCATTTCACTTACACTGGAGGAGGTTTCACAAATAGGGAGAACATGCGAACACCACATAAACGCCTCCATGTGACCATCTGGAATTCTAACCAAGAATCTTTCAGCTGTGCACTGACAGCCCTGACAAATATACCAACACCATGGCTAACCTGTAATGATGAAAGCTAAATAAAAGGTGGTGGTACGGTGGCATAGTGGTTAGCACGTCCGCCTCTCAGCACTAACACTATAATTGCCCCATATAGTGTGTGTATGTATGCGTGTGTGTGAGTGTGTGCCCTGTCCTGGGTGTATCTGCCCAGCGCCCGAAACATTCTCCCCTGGATGGGCATGGGGAACCCCCTCCCGCGACCCTAATATAGGATAAAGCAGAAGATAATGAATGAATGAATAAATGAATGAATGAATGAATGAATGAATAAATAAAAGGTAAAATTATTACTTTCAGGAAGTCAAAACATTTATATTTTATTATTATTAAGCTTTAGATGATCGTAAAGAAATGTACAGTCATGTTAGAATTTGTTCAGTTGGCCAACTTAATAAAGTACAGTTACTAGTAAAGTGAGATTAATAAATAATTGCATTTAGGAAGAACTGACTTTGCACTATGCTGATTCTGTACCTAAAACCTGACAAACCAATAATACAATGAATGATCTCATTTCTTATTATAAAAGACAAAGGAGTTTGATTGAGATGTTTCATTTAAGATATAAGTGCTGAGAACATCATTTAACATGATGTACAACCAGGAGTTATAGCGGTATCTGCAATAGGAGCGTTGATTGTTTCTAATGTGAGCTGAAAATGTCATGCTGAAGTGATAGTGTGTAAAAGACATGCTTAATAAAATGGCAAAAGGTGAAAAGGGTAAGTGTAGAACAAAAGCATAGGTAGTACTTTCATTGAACTCAGCACATTGATTTATCTTGATAAAAGGTTAAGCTCATGACATTCAATTAAATGTATAAGTACAAACGATTGCTTGATTAAAGAATAGACATTTAACAAGTACAATTTGAAATTCTAAAAGGGAATGACTTTTTATTCTAGGTTTTTGTTGGCCATGCTGCCCGACATTGAACATGCTGATAGATCTAAAAAGAAACCTAAACTAAAATATTTACATCTAGCCACATATTCATATATTTATGAACTGAGATATAAAGGACAAAATGTTAATTTTAAAATAATATGAGATTTCCTCTATGGTCCAAACTGACTGTTTTAGTGATTTTTAAAAATATCTTAGCTCTAATGTTGCCTCATCAGGTCAGGGATATAATCCTACCAAGATTTTATCACTGTATAATAAATAATAGAAAAACAAACATTAACTCTTACTGTCGATCATCCACAATATTCATAGTCACAGAGCTACTCCAAATCACTATAGGATCATTATTAAGTACATTTATTTAGAAAATTCTTGAATTTACATTTAACAAAACAAATTTTCCACCACACCTTGGTCCAACTACAATGCTGCTTTCTGTGAGTGCATGAACACATTTAAGATAATTAAGACAGAGTGAGCCCACTATTCGACCTGAGTCTTTTGTAAGATTTTAGGAATTATTTAGTAATAGATTTAATTCATTACTTGACTTTTCAAATAAGCTTTAAAAACACACAAGTAATGCATTTGCTTTAATTAACTAATTTCATTATACCTTAAGTGGCGTGTTTGGAGTTTTGCTCCAACTAGTGAGTTTCTTTACTTTCATTACATTCCTTAACATATGGCACTTACCAACAAGGCAGTTACCGGCGCAAAGTTGTTGGAGCGGATCTACATCCAATGTGGAGATTACTCCAGAGCGCAATACCAGCCTGCAAAACAAGGGATATGAATATAGGGGGAAACAGGATTATGATCATAGTAAATGCAGTAAATGCTTGTGCAAAGCCTTTCCAACATGCTAATTACACAAAGATAGCCTTTGCATTACCAGTGATGGAATCATTAGTCAGACTTGTATTTTAAGTAGACCACAGTTCCTGGGCTCTGTTAAAGTGCAAACTGATGCGTTAAAGCTCCAATCATTCTGCACTGCCTGACACCAGACTGATATATTCCCAATCTGTTGTGCCTCACTGTCAGCAACAGCTAATGGAATCAACATGGGTGACGGATATACCATAGAAAATAAGTTGTCAAAGAACGCAATGCCTTTCATCAACAAGGCTGCCATGTGCTGACCCTCCCAAAGTTTGAGCGAAGGTTTATCATCTGCAACCTGAAATTGCAATTTGAAGTATCTGACATAATGAATTGGCTGGACTTGTTTGTGAAGGTCAATGAGATAGATGCTGGAGCATCCCTTCCATATGTTCACATTACATATTACATAACATGTGGACTTGCCTTAAACAAAACATGAACGTGAACGTTAATTTACTCAACAAAATGACAAACTTCAATGACAAAATGAATTTTATTTGTTGAGTATAAATAAATATGATGACATTCAAAACAAAACAGGACAGTGGCACATAAATATTTAAAGAGATACACTGTTCTGAAATTTTCTAGTTGACAGATTAACTGGTGAAGTTTAATGTCATTAAGGTGACATCCAAAAAAGTCATAGTTTTTACAGAAAAGTTAAATTACGTCTTCCCACTTTGTGGCAAAATTTCATATAATTTTTGGTAAAAACTGAAAAATTCTACTTTATAAAGGAAAAATTGAAATGCATTGAAAGTGTCCCAGATTTTCTGAAATAGGAGTTTGAAAAAACACTTTTTTAATTCATAGTATAGTTTAACTTTAAAAGTTCCAGTTGACTGGAACCATGACAAACTTGCCTGGACAAAGAAAAATTGGAGATCATCTTGGGATCAAGGAATCTTTCAAATTGGTTAGTTAGTAAGCTCAGAAAAGGACATTAAAAACAATGTATGTGAAAGGAAATTTACTAGCTGAAAATTCTTGATTTTGTTTAAGTTCTTTTTCTAATGCATTCTATCTACAGTATGTACACTAATTATTACAAATTAAAGAGTATTCCGTAAACATGAAAATTAAATTATTTCTAAAAGCACAATACCAGATATACTGCATGTTATCGGGTTCATCGGAATCTGTCATGTCATCTCATTATCTTCCACTTAATCAACTACTTGGATAAGGGGGTTGGGTGCTGGGCAGATACACCCAAGACAGGGTTCCAATCAATCACTGGTCACACAGTCACTCACAAAGACACACACACTATATGGGGGCAATTTAGAGCAGCTAATTCTACCTAAATCCATGTTTTGTCACTGTGGAGGGACACAGGAGAACTAAGACAAAACCCACATGGATACAGGGAAAACACAGAAACTTCATTCAGGTTGGGATTTGAACCTGGTTAGACAGAGCTGATGGGTGGACATGCTAACCACTATGCCACCATGCTGTCCTAATCAGAATGTGAAGTGAAATGAAAATTATATTTTTATGGCTAAATTTAAGCACAATTCTTACTGTCATACTGAGACTGAAAATCTTTTTGACAAGAAGGTGAATAGTTTGACAATTTAATAATCCAAGGTAAAATATTATGAATTTACACTATAAAGACTACTATGACTGTCACCGGTAGACAAGAGTGACATGTTAGCACTAGTGAGACTAAAACCTCAGGGATTCCATAGTCATCTGTCCTATAAATTGGGAATGATGGCTTTCCTCTCTCCCCTCTTCAAGTAACACTGGCAGGACTCTGACTTCTGTTAGCTTGTGAATTCTCAAATAAAGAGTTAATGCATTTGCTGGGTGCATTGATCCACCCAGTGACAGTGCATGAGCTGCAGTTAAAAGAGAAGAGTTGCTGGTGCCTCGGTGGGAGCAGGTGGATACCTAATCCTTAAAAATCTGAAACTGCTATGTGAAAAAAAACAGCTTTTCTGTAAAAATTGATATCCTTCCAATTTTGTAGGTATTTGCTGATATAAAAGTACTACTGACTGATCCATATATTTTCATTAAACTTTAAGCTTCAAGTTATATTTCCAGTAAACCTAAAAATGTATGTACTTTGTTTATTTACAATAAATAAATAAATGAAAATCTAAATGAAAAGTGACTGTATAAATGTGTTTCTTTTCAATAAAAAAAAGTTTTCACAAAGATTCCTTGCTTACAAATACTAGGAAAGAGACAGGATTGGGTTGGTAACAAAATAGGTCAAGGATTGAAGCTGCATGACACTCTGTATTTGGGTTTTGTTGCCTGACCACTAGGAGTCCCTGCAGATCCACCAATGCTTACAATAAATGAGTATGCGTCATTCCAGAGAAATCAACTGACAGAATGATTATATGATATAGATTATAGATTTATGATGGCTAAAAGTATATGTTATAATACGGTTGAAAAGAATAACATACTTCACAAAAAACAGTTAATTTTTGTTCTGATCAGCAGTAAAATAGATGATGACACTTGTAATGATGGAAAACATCAAGGTTAACAGCTCTCTAAATGAGCTTTCCTTCACAATAATACATGTTCTTAAGTAATGATGCTATTGTTTTTTAATATAATCTCACCTATTAACCGATGTCTGCGCACTTGGGTGTCAGAGGCCTAGCTCATTTGCAAGGAACCATTGGGTCAGTTAGGTCAGGTAATTCCACTGAGCCCTCCATTATGCCATATTGCCACAGTTCCATCCATCCATCCATTATCTTCTGCTTGTCCAGGGTTTAGGTTGTGGGGGCAGCAACCCAAGTAATGAGGTTGTTACAGTTGTTTCATTAAAATCAGTACACATCAGACACATTTCACATATCTGTACATATCATGACTTTCAGATTTCATTACACCCGACAATTCAAGTGTTAATGGGCTTAAAGGCTCAGCAGTGATAGATAAGCAGTCATGGGCCTTGATGTGTCAAACTGCTGTTCTGTATTTTGACATCTAGGTATTAAACTGCCACAGATTATCAGATTATTATTTATATTAAATTTAAAAATTTAAACATTTTAATGTTATTAACAATACTGAAGGACAAATATAAGACACTGTAAATCATAAAAAATGTATGAATTATAAGCAAATCATCAAAAGCATCACAAAAAATGATCAAAGCATCATACAAATGAATTGTTTGAACCTCAGAGTGTGCTTCTCAGAGTGTATAATATTATAAATACCTTTTACGTTTAAATGTTTAAACTAATTGGTACTTGAAAAAGAAATTTGCATTAAACACTGTGATCACAAGAAGACAGCAACAAGACAGCACTACTTACTTACTGGACCGTTATGGTTAATATCGTGGACACTTTATTCCACAGTTTAAGACAGCCCTCCATCCACTACTATTTCTGACAGGTGGCATGTGGCAGGGGTGGCCATGACATCTGTCCAGCCTTGGGCAACCTTTAGCTTTGTGTCAGTCGCTGAGTCAAGCAGGGTGAGAGATGTATCTGACTGCTGACCTACTCTGCTGCTGTCACAGTATGGGGAAATGTTCACTCCAAAACAACCGACAAGTCCATCAACTGTCTCTTTTAACATGTCAAAACAAGCAAATAACCACAAGGTAAGTCATCGGGAAAGAGACACATTTTAAAGAACTTTAAGATATTTAAAAACATTCTTTAGATAATATTTCCAAACAGGATTTAGCTTTAAAAATGTTATGCACTTTCATATTGCCATCTTTCCCTAATGCAATGATGCATTCTATTCAATCACACGTAATTAAAACATGGACCAATAGTTCATAGCAGAAATAGAATGCACAATACAAAATATACTGTATAATGTTACAAACCTTTCCTAAAATAGTTTTGAATAGTGCTAATCAAAACCACCCTAAATTTTTTTAAATAGGAAAAACATTAGTGACAAAGTTGTGAGGACCTAAACTAAATGAGAGACCTGTGTCTTAGTGATCCTTAATTTGCACCTTTTTGTTTACCCAATACCATCTACTTAATGACTGGCTAAATATAATACCCTCAATCAAGCACCTGTCGTGCTTAGAGACTGACATCTTCAGTTTCATGTAATTGACTTTTCATGTTTCAGAGGCAATATACTTTATGTCTGATAAGACAAAACATTAAGTGGGCTGTATTTAACAACTATTAACTAAGGAAGCCATTTTATAAAAGTGGCAATTAATTGCTTTCGTTGGTGTGGCTATTTAGCAACTGTTGACTATAAGATTATTAGTATTACGACAAGTTCATAATAATTGAAATGTATTAGAGACTACTTTACTTTTTTTAAGTAAAGAGATATTACAATAAACATGATTTGATTTGGTTTTTGTGGTTCATTTTGAATGTTGTTTCACACTACAGAACTTAGCATAAAAGACCATGCAAAATATCTCACATTTCACTTTAAAGAATGCAAATATATTCATTGATCTGTTCTTTTCTTGTGCATAAAATAAATACGCTATTGCAAGTTAGATGACAACTGCAAGTACAATCTTTATGAAGTTTTAATAAAACAATATTATCACAAGCTTAACTGAAAAAATTTTATGTTATTATTCTCATTCTAAAAAAAAATTCTGTATGCTGTTAAATACTGTTAATTGACATGGCTAATGTTATCACAGCAGTATAATGTAACGTCACTCATTTTAACTTAAAGAACTGGAGAGCAAAATTTTAATTTGTGTATTTACAGTAACTGTTGTTGCTTCTGATATTAAATTGTAAAGATACCTTTTTATCCACACCCTTTGTTCTCTAAGTCATTTTTAGTCTATTGACGCTTATTTAAAACCATTTTTCCTGTAAAAAATAAATCTGAATTCAGTGACTTCAGTTTACTGTTTTTCATTCAAACGTAAGGCCAGAGCCTAGATTCTTACCCCTTAGGATGAGTGGTGGTCGGGTGGATCATCTCAATTCCTGATAGTATATGCTGAAACATTCATGAAATGGAAAGGCATATTTTTGTCTCTCAAGAATGACCTAGAGCCTTTTTTGTTTTCAAAAAAGCTACCAGTCATCCAGGATGGGTCCTTGGAGACCCTTGGAGAGGTGAAAAAAGTGTAATGGGAATTCATCCATCCACAAGAATTTCTTTCTGCACAGACATACTTATTTCTGCCTTCTTATAGTGAAATGTCTAAGAAAACACTGTTGACCTTTTTATAATTTGTTAGAACATCACAGTATACAACCACTTATGTAAACTGGTGGTCAAACTGTAATTTACCCCTTACTAAAAAGCCCCGCATTGTTTTGCAGAGGGCTTTAGAGGAAAAATAAAGAAGGAATCATAGTTATGATTCGGTTTCTTTGCAAAAACCTGTAGAGATTTGACATTATTGGATAAGTAATATAAGAAAGAATAAACTTGGGGTATTGCATGAGATAAATGGGGTATTCATCATTCACCGGGAATCCCTAGTGCTGAGAGGCGAACGTGCTAACCACTAAGCCACAGAGCCGCCCGGACAGATTTTTAATAAAATAAAATTTGTGCATTTGTAGAGGTGTTTTAAAACATTTACACAAAGTAATAACTATGCCAGCCCTAAAGTCATAACACACTTTTTAAACACAGGTGTCCATTTAACTAACATCTTAAACTTTTCTGATTACCAGAATTCAGTGGTGTTAACTTTTTAGAATGCACAGGTAGATTAGTAACAGAGTCATCAAAACTCATCAGATCCTATTAGTCTCTAGAATGTCCTCACAGTGGGCTTTTCCATTCCGGAAATTCATATTTCTGTAATTTTAACAAATAGGTGAGGAATTTAGCAACAGTTTGTAATATTCTTATAAAATTTATAAGTTACAAATAGTTCCAAAGGATTTTGGTAATGAGTTAACTTTTTGCCCAGGTCTAGTAAATTGTACTTGAACCTTTTTATATGTTTTTCCAATTATTGAACCAAATGAGTTACCAATAAACATGTATTCTCTATTTTTTCTATGTATTCTCTATTTTTTTTAACCATTATCAAGTGTATGTATTACATTGATTTGTGTTTAGTAAATTTACCTTAGTTTAGAAATGTATCACTGCTCCACTGCTCATATCGGGTTCACTATCTTTTATATTGCTCCCATTTCTAGTTCTGCCCAAGTGATTACTTTTTGGTCATACTGGTCAGACCTGCTTGGAAGCAGGAGAGTGCACCAGAGCAAATGAATGGTTCTGGGGGCACACCTTGGCAAATAAATTACCTTGAAGGAAAAACCTAAATGCACAAGTGGTCTGTGAACACACTGAAACAAGTAAGAGGTTCCTGGAATTTATTTAAGCAAAAAAAGTAGCCTTCAAGGGCAAACTTAAGCACCTGTTGCCCAAAGGTTTCATCCAAGCAAACACAAAACGTTTTAAAGGCTAAGTACCCAATGCTGACTTTGGTGGTCCTACCACACCATTTCCTACCTCCAATGAGAGTAATACACCTGTTGCTACCTTCAGTGGGCTTGGTGCACCCAGTGTCACATTCTGTAGCTCCAGTTCACCTTTTGTCATCTCCAGGGGACACAGTAAACTTACTGCTTCCTCCTGTGACCCAAGTGAAACCACTGTCACTGTTTACCTTGGCTCCAGAACCTCCTTTTTAAGAATACTGCAAAATATAAAGTATTATACAATTGTTAGCAGCTCGCTCTTCCCTGGGAGATTGGCTACGCAGGAAGGAATGCGTACGCCGTCTTGCGCCTGATGAGCGTTTCCTGGGAATCAGCTACCCGGGAAAGAATGCGTACACCGGTCCGTCGGGTAAAACACTCCCACGGATATAACCTGCGCGGGGCTATTGCGCAGCGCTGTACCGTGGTTGAGCGTGGAAGGAGAGTTCGAGACACCAGGATAAAAACAAAACAGGGTTTATTATTAAAAATAGTGTAGGGACACCAACAGAAAGGGGGGAACGAAACGAACAAGGCTAACACTGGGATTAAACCACAAACAAAAATGTGCACGGGGGAGAGGGAATACGGAAACTAAATACAAAAACACCCAATCACGTGCACAAAAACAAACCAATCACCCAATGGAGATAATGAGTCCCAGGCACCTGTGACAACAATAATGTGCAATAATTATATATATATATATATATATATATATATATATATATATATATATATATATATATATATATATATATATATATTTTTTTTTTTGTTAATTTAATTTTTTTTTTTTTGCATTGAAATTGAGGTATGTTCGTTATTTTTCACCTGTGTTTTAGATATAAATGTTATATATTGTTATGTCACACCTGCCTTTGCCTTGGTGTTCCTGGTTCTCTCACAGACAGCAAAGTTGCACAGCGGTATAATTACCCTCTTCCAGTAACTGGGAGATGTTGTGTGCTGATAATGAAGGACATTGTTGATCAATTTGGACCCTGCCATCACTTAATGCCTTTACTTGGACCGATGCCTTCTCTTTGACAGAGTAAAGTGTGTAAGAATGGGGAAAATCAGATCCAATAAGAGCAGATTTAAATGACTACAGTGGACTGTAATAGCTTCAGCAGATGTCTTCTTAGCACAAAGAAAGCAGCTTGTGACCTTGATCATGACTTTTTTTTGCTTCATGCCACCAATCACTCTTTGTAAGCATGTAAAATTTTGAAAGTACTCCAGTGTTCATTTGTCTACCACAGGTCCTTTGTTTCAGCATACATTTAGGCTGAGAAATATATATTATATAAATATATTTTAAGTAATAATTACTGGTGTCACTTAGCACAATCCAAGATTCTTTTTAATATATACGCCAATAAACACCGATTTTAAAACATTTTGTTCCAGTTATTAAAAAATTTTCTTACCTAGACATTATTTTATTTTGCATGTAAATACATTTTAATAATTGAAAACAAATACATTTACCCTAAAGTAAAACATCTATGATATTAGTAAAATGTAAGAGAATCAGACTCTGTTTGCTGTTTCAAAATAATAAAAAATGTATTAAAAGGAAGAATAATATGAATGAGAATATAACACCAAACTGTTTTTAGTTGCATGCATCAAATACCAAGATGAATGTAATAAATATGTTAGAAATATTTAATTTATATTTTTTAAATGTGAAATACAGTTTCAAGACAATTTAATAATTACAGATTCTGGTTTTGCACTAAAATTTTCCTAATGATGGTTGTACTTATGCCAGCAACTCAGCTTTTCTTCCTTAATCTAAACACCTTGATTTAATAAATAAAGCGTACAAAGGAAGATTTAAGAAATGTAATTGGGTGAGTTTAGCTTCAAGATGTGAAAACAGAGGCAGAGAAACACTTAGAATACAGTTCTCAGCATGGCTTAAATTTGTACCCCCTCGTCATTGTTTTTATTGCTGTTTTTCACACACCTTGCCATGCATGCATTTTGTGCCAATCACAGTGTGACAGCAAAGTGGTTTTAGAGCTATCTTTGCTGCATCAAACTGCGATCAAATCGGAGCCTTTAAGTTTGGCAGTCAGAGCAATGTGCCCAGTACCGTAATTAACTGCTGGCAGGAGATGTACCCATCTTTTTGCTTTGCCAGCCCATGCAGCAGCAACAGCGGGCAACCTCTACTTAATTTCACCACTTTGCATGCAGCGCTCAGTGAGGCAACAAAACAAGCTTTTAGGAGGATTGCTGACTTTCCTGTTATGAAGAAAGCAAGAGGTAAATGTGTCGAGAAAATAAAGGGGGCATGAACATTGTAGAGTTATGAAGGATGTACAATAAAAAGTAAAATATAGCTGTTATCATTAAATATACTCTTTATTAAAATGCATTTTTATTTATTTTAATGATTTGTTGCTAGATATTAAACCAGCATAATCTTTCAGCCAGGTATGATTATTTTTATATGATATTTTTGTATCAGGAATTAATTAAAAAAGTTTTGAATGAACAATTATATGCAATATGTCTATAATAATTTGATTGTACCGTTATACAATCATAATGATGGCACCAGTATATAAATGTTACTTTAATACATAGTGCTATATATCCTTGAATATGAAGAAAACACAGTATATTGTACTAAATAATAATAAAATGTTTTATTTCTGTGCCACATTTATTGGAACTGTAATATGTAATAATAGAAATGTAACAGACCACCCCAAACTAGCCGTATTAACCACAGGGATGAATTTGGCACAAATATAGTGCACCCAATGCCAATTATTGATCTAATGACAAGCAAATTTAAGCTGGGTCATTACACACACATGGTAGTCTACTAGTGGTATGCCTATGATTTCCTGCTGCCCTATGGCAGGGTGAGTGAATCCAGATCTGGCTTCAGAGGGCAAATGTAAGGTATGTGAGGTGTCTAACCATGGTGGGCTGCTCTACTGTTATGGAACACAGTAACATGCTAAGACATGCGGTGCACTTTTCATTTTGTTTTTATTATTATATCATGGTTCAGAATTTGATACTATTTAGTATAATTTAAAACACTTTGTGCAAACATTTGTCATCATACTGTTTTGAATTTTCACTTCAGTGAATGCTACCTGTGAATTCTTTGACTGTGCAAAAGTTTAACTATGGTGTTGAACATATTAGCAATAATTTATCTTGTAACGAATTTTGTAGTGATTTATTTTATGTGTGATGTCCATTATTATTGGTGTATATATAAATATATATATATTTGCTGCTGGTAAATGTTATTTTTCTGCTTATTAATATTACCAACATTGGGCAGCTGGTTAGGATAAAATTCTATTACACACCTGTATGCGTTTGCACATAATGCACTGTACCTACTACTCCTCTAGTTACATTTCTTTTCTGTTTTCCTTTGAGGTGAGGCCAGCTTGTCTTCCACAAAAATGCCGGAGCATGACAGCAATGACCTTGGAACACTTTTTACTTTACTTTACTTTAGAAGGTCATAGGGACTACAATGAATGATTGAACTCATTTAAATTACCCATTGTTAGTCTAACACACTTGGTTTTGATTGACAGAACCTTTGATTTCTTTTGGACTAGTGGGTCTGCAGTTCTGCCAAGATGTTGCCACAAAGTCGCATGAGCACTTTTACTTTTAAAATCAGAGAAATTTTCAACAGACTTTACAGACTGAACTGAATACAATTCAGTATTGTTCACAATGCATATGTAATACTGCTGCTCAAGAATGGTGAGTCCCCAAATGAGTCTCATATGGTTGCTTTGAACTATTATTAACTACTCTAAAAGTCACTATTTATACCAAATTTGAACTTTACACACACACACACACACACATACAGACACACATACAGACACACACACACACACACACACACACACACGCATGCACGCACACATGCACGCACGATGCACTTTACCCGTATGTAACTTGTCTATTATTAAACATGGTTTGTAAATGTCACCAATTTTTTTGCTGTCACTGCTTTTATGTCAATGTAATAAAATCACATGCATTGATATACCAGTTAATGACCAACTAAGTATAATGTGTCAGTATATTTTATATGGCATATTTTATATGGCAATGTATTCAGGGATTTCTGTAATAAGTCTGAAACAGCATAACAAACCCATTAGATCTTATCACCCACGTAATATTTTTTGGAAGGGTCCCTAAAAGAAATATAAAGAGCATGATATTAGGTAACACCACTAATATTAAATAAAAAATAAAAGCTTGAATGTGAATGGGAAAAAATAAAAAGTTTTATCTGTACCATGCATGTACCCCTAAAATGGCAAGGTTCTGCTTTTATTGCTAACCAGCACAGCAGCACAGGTCTATCACAGAGTGGTGCTGTAACAAATTGGTCAATTATTTCACTCCAGTTGGTTCTGCTGTCATTTCTATTGAAAATAGCAATGGTGCTTACACACTACACTGTGTTAGCTTATATTCAAAAGAGGAAAACAAATAAGAAAAAATAAATTCCTTCTCCTACCCTGTAAAATATCTGTAACAGTAAAGAGTTTTAATTTTATTTTACTACAAAAACATAAAAAGCAAACACTGTGGGTATTATGTGTAGGCCACATGTCTGACATATGTCCATACAAAGAATCGCTGAAAGAGAAGGATCAGTTGCCAGCACTGTTGTCTTATAGCAAGAGGACCATAATTTTGATTTCCAGAGTTTGTGGTTTGAATTTTGCAAACGTTTTTCTATGTGAAGTTTGCATCAAATACTAATACATAGATTTGAATGGATTTCTTCAGAAGCTTTGGTTTCCCTTCACAGTGAAAAGATAAAGTGGTGATATAATATTGCCCTTGGTTACGAATAGAGTATGTCCGGCATTTATACCACAGGACCTCTCTTGCACTAGGGACATCATGGGACAGTTTCTCTGCCGAGGGCATTTTTCAAATCTTCTCTGTTGCGGACTTCCTTTCATTTCCCTTTCACTCTTGATGTTGGCAAGCACTATCTCCGCTGGAGATATCAGTCTGCTTGGCTGTTTGGTCCTCTGGTGGTCTCTTCGGCAACCTGGGAGTCATGCTTTTCTGTACAGCTGGTGTTATGCAACAGCTTTATCACTTTTTCTGTAAACAGTCATTTATTCACATGGTTTGTTCACATTCCTGTAGCAGTGTGTAGTGTCTTCACCTGATGTTTTATTTAATTATCTGCACAATTTGTGTCTGCAACTCATCTTGTTCTGTCCTATTATTATCTTGCGTTATTGACTTCTTTTCCATCTTCCCTGTTTCAGTTGTAGGTCTTTAGTCAGGTTATATTTGAATTAGTTTTCTATACTGTGTACATCCCATTCTTAGAGTTAGTAAATTTATGTATTGCCTGCAGTTTATTATATCCATGATGTATCAACCATTTATTTTTCACCACCATGCAGTCTGGCCAAGCTATCTGCACATGACCGTGACATTTCATTAAAATACATTATAAATGGCAATCCTTATAATAAAAAATGTATGTAGCTTGGCTGTATTGCTATCAAGCCTGATGTTGGCTTAAAAGTTTATGGTCGCCTCTTGCTTGACTTTGCACTTGCATGAACATTTAGTAAATATATTGAAAAATGTAAATTTAACTGCACTTACTGGTATATTCCATTAATGGCTGCTGTGAACAAAAACTCGAGTGTTTACAAGCCAGGCATTTTGAGCAGAAAGTAAACCCAGCTGCTGTGTGCTAAAGTTCATAAGCTGAATGTTATTCTTCAGAACGTGGAAGAGAGCTGAAACCAGAGAGACAAAATCACACATACAGGTGGATAGCTGTATAGAATATAAACAAAGAGAATTTTGATACTTGTCTGTGGCAGTGAGTTAGTTTCTGTCACCCCAGAGAGCAATAAATCTATATTACTAATGTGCACAGCTGAAAACAACAGACCATCTGTTAACCTCCTCCTCCTCCTCCTCCATGTTCTGACCCCCTGAGTAAGGTGAGCTTACAGTATATGGGTATATTCTCTAATAACCCAGCATGATTTAAATCGCTGGAATTTGCAGGGTTTTGTCTTTTTCAAAAGTTCAAGTCAAGACTTAGGGCAAGAACTATAACCTCAAAAAGTTAATAAAAGGAAAGAAAGTACTTTACGACTTCACTTCAAAGGTCCATTACACCATTTTTAAACCTTTGAACTGAAGTTTGGGTGATATAATGTGAAGCTGATGATAGAATATAAAATTAGAAAACAGTATACAATATATTTTCTGACTCTAAAAAGGAGCAGTTAGCTCAGTCTTTATCAAATGCATACTTTTATAGTTGCAAAAACAAATAACTATATATTGTACAGACTTTTGATACATTAATAGCTATGTTAAGGTCACATTTGTTCCATTTTCAAGTTTTATTGACTTTCTTGATAAAAGAAAAAAAAAAATATACAGTGGACAAACCTCCACATACTCTAATGTGCAACAAGTATTTATTTACTGAATTTAACTTATTTTATTCATAGAGTACAATAGTTTTCTTTTTATTTATTTAAAATAACTACTTTATATTCTATTTTTATTATGGTGTCAGTATGGTATCCATGTGCTCATAGTGCGTTCCTAATCACGAATAATTAGGGAGGGTTGTGTCAGGAAGTTAATCCAGTGTAAAATCAATGAAAAATCAAATATTTGGATGGAAAATCTGATTTCCATACCGAATTAGACAAGGCTCAGGTTAACATTAGCAGTACTGTCCGCCAAAAGAGTACTGGTTGAAATTGAGTTATTTCTGGGCCAAGGAGGAGGAAGAGAAGAGGGGTTTTGGGTGTTCTACAGAAAAGAGAGAGATAGAGAGACATTTAAGCATAATGACAGATAATAAAAAAAGAACTAGGTTATGTAATGGGAAGGAGAATGTTTGACATACTATATGTCCAAGCAAACGAGTGGAAGTGAAGAAAGGCTAGGAGTGGGATTAAACTATTTTACCATGGATCATGTGGGAAGAGAAAATATTTAGGATAATTTATTGAAAGAAGGGTACATCAAGAATGTGGTGAAGGTAAAAACAAATCCTTGATAGAGTGATGAGTTTGGTGCTGAAAATTAATGCAGTGTGATTAATGAATGCCATCAGTGCATAATCTCCAAAAATGTTTTACAAGTTGGAGGAAAAGAAAGATTTCAGGATTACTGAAGATTATGTTATAGTAAGGATAGATAAAAATAAAAATGGAGTGCTGACTTCACTGGTTATGTTGGTGAAGAGAATAAGGATGACGAGGAAAGGAACATATGATTTTGCAAAAAAGGTTGAAGTGAAAATATATTTTTTAAATAAATAAACAGTAAGGTGGTGACAGTAGGATGTTTTTATTGATAAAGAAAAGGAAAACAGTGAGGAAGAAACCAAGAATCAAATGGTGGAGAATAAAACAAGAATACTGTGGTGTGAAATTAAGAGACAAGGTGTGTCAGGCACTGGGTGGTAGTAAAAAAGAGCTATACAACAAAAGCAAAAGTGATAAGAGAATAAGATTAAAAGGTTATTGGTGTGACAGCTGGTTAAAGTATGGGTGATAAAGACACAAGGTGGATGATAGAGCATGTGCAGGAAAGTTTAAGAAGGAAGAGGTTGGCAAAAAAGGGATCTTGGATCTCCAGAGAGATGAAGTGACTAGACAGGAGTACAAGGAGATGAAACGTGTTGTCAAATGGGGATGGTGTACATGGAAGCTGTACATGAACTGAAGAATATAGAAAATGACAAAAAGAAGAGGTTTGAGAATGTAGGAACAGTGAATCAGTATAGCAGGGAGAAAGTGAGGAAATCCAAAATAAGAACGAATAGCTGAAAGTCTGTTGTCCTGGATGAGATACCAGTGGAGGTTTAGAAATGTTACATTTGGATGACTGACAGTTTTAAGATGGTTAGTTAACACAAAGCTAGGTTCAGAAAAGAGTTTAATATTTGTTAACAGCAGTGTGGTTCTTAAGGTTTTCTTAAGTATGTAGATGTTAAAGTATAGGAAAAGGAAGAGAGGAATGGTTGCCTGGAGAGATGGGAGAATGCATTGGAGAGGAAGGGAATGAAGATTACAGCAGTAAAATAAGTTTGTATATGTGTGTGTGTGTGTGTGTGAGTGTGTAAGTGAGTGTGTGTGTGTGTGTGTGTGTGTGTGTGTGTGTGTGTGTGTGTGTGTGTGTGTGAATAATCAGAAGCGTGGATGAAAAGTTGCAAGTGCTTGAAGTGAAAAAAATTAAATAAAAAATTGGTGGTGTTTAAATACTCAAAGGCTGAGTGTACAAACTAATAAAGAATATGGTAGAGAGGTAAAGAAGTGTGCAAGCAGGGTGAGGTGGACAGCATAGGTTTGTAGGCATGATTTGTGATTGAAAAACATCTGTCAGAGTGATAGAGAACTTTTACAGGATAGTTGTGAAGTCTGCAATGTTGTATTGTTTTTAGGCTGTAGCACCAACCAAAAGGCAGGAGAGGTAACTGAAATAGGTGAGGATGAAAATGCTGTGATGAGATTAGACAAGATCAGTAAAGATTCCCAGTATCAGTAACTCAAGCATCCTCCAACATAGAAGGAGATTGGAAATTCTTTCTTGACATGCCGGATGCAGAACAACAGTGGCTGGAGACACTAAAGGCAGCATTACAGCAACGCTTTGGAGCTAGTTTGGAGCACAGTACCTGACCTGTGTGACTAACACAGATGCACCCAGTACACACTGGAGGTGCAAAAAAAAGATCCATAATTGCATGAAGACATTAATAAATAAATTGATCTCAGAGCATCTGAGGCAACATATGTAACTCTGAGGACGCTGACTGAATGAAGCACAGCTTACAAAGACAATTATGTGCACAGCACGCAGCCAGACGACAAAGGCATGCTACAGGACCAGGACAGAAGAAGAATCCACTTTTCAGAAGGAAGTTTTGATTATTCCTATGTTTTTCAACCAGGACCTATGCATTTAATGGCCATATAGTTATATTTAACTGCACACCGGTTTTTGACTTTTCATTTTAGCTTAGGAGCTCAAAAAGAAGTTATAAATGCATACACCTCATATATAGAAGTTTTTTTTTTTTTAATTATGCAGTTTTATTGTGTGCATGCTGTGCCCACATGCCACGCACACAGTACTAAGGCAATGATTGTATTTTGAATTCAGTTTGACTTGTTGAGTCCTAAAAAACAGCCCGAGATCCTCATGTGGTCTCTTTAGAAAATACATTTCTAAGCTCTGATTTTATCCATTTATTGCTTTTTCAGAAATTTTAATAAGATAGAGGGCAGCATGGTGGCTTAGTGTTTAGCACATTCGCCTCTCAGTGCTAGGGATTCCCGGTTTGAATCCCAATCTGGGTGGAGTTTCCATGTTCTCCCCGTGTCCGCGCGGGTTTCCTCTGGGTTCTCCGGTTTCCTCTCACAGTCCAAAAAAATGGATCAAGGTCATAGGCATAACATTATATTTATTTATTCATTCATTCTTTATCTTCCGCTTTATCCTCTATTAGGGTCACGGTGGGGTTCCCCATGCCCATCCAGGGGAGAACGTCTCGGGCGCCGGGCAGACACATCCAGGACAGAGTGCCAACCGATCGCTGGGCATACACTCACTCACACAAACACACTCCATATGGGGCAATTTGGAGAACTCAGTTGATTTGATCCATGTTTTTGGACTGTGAGAGGAAACCGCAGAACCTGGAGGAAACCCACACGTACACAGAACATGGAAACTCCAACCAGATGGGGATTCGAACCGGGAATCCCTAGTCCTGAAGGGCGAATGTGCTAACCACAAAGCCACCGTGCCGCCCTTTATTTATTTAAGTTTATTTTAAATAATACAATGTTTGTGAATAATTAGATAGTGGACCTATTGCATTTTTAATTGCATTTAATATTTTCTCCTAGCAATATTTCGGTTGAATGATTAATGAAAAAACAATTTTTTAAAATGTGACTAAGGTACCACATAGTGTATTTAGTTCTGTCTGACACAGTAACAACTTTTACATGGAGTTGGACAAATTTTTTATGCTGTGTGAGTGTGTGTGTACTTCTAAAAAGCAACATGCTTCAGTTGTAAATCAGGTGTTTCCTAATTGCTGTCATAGTAATTCCAAAAGTTTGGCTGAAACGGCTTACACTGGCTGAGAGAAAGACTGAGTGGGAAAGAGAAGGATCATGGCTCATATTCTGAATTAACAGGATTACACATTCTACGGAGCTTAGGAGATAATCCTTCATGTCTTTGCTTACATGCACTGTCATGATGTGACTTTTGAAGCCTTACCTCTCTGACATTTTTTAACAATTTAAGCACCTTGATATTGAGGTTTGTCTATTCGTTGAAAATAACTGTCTAGTAATTAAGAAAATTACCTATAAATTAATCATTCTTCCTTCCTTTATACCTGGTTAATAATCAAAAATCAACCAAATCAATCCCGCATGTCATAAACCATCATTCCATGCACCATTTACAAATTTAAATTCAGTATCACCTTCTGCCACAAACATATACCACAGAACCCTAGAAACTGGCACCTGACACATTGCAGTCCAACAGCATTGTTTTAGAAACCATAGACTGTTAAAATAGACTCAATAATACCTGCTAAATGTTTCATGTTAACTTTTGCTCTTCTTTGATATTCTTGCAGTAGCATCCAATACATTGTTAAACTGTGTAAATATGCATAAAGATACAAGTATGTGTGGGTTATTTTGCTTATTATTGTTCACAGATACTGTAATTTGTATGTTTAATGCATCACTATTAATATTACTGGTATGTCAAAAAAGATTCAATCAATCAAGATCAATTCCTGTGACCCAGCCCACATTTGTCAACAGTTAAGATGTACATTCAACATTCTTTATTTTCTCCATTTATTGCTGTGCAATAATAAGAATATTTCTGGATTCGGGGTGCATCTTTTTGTATAGTATACATTTAACTCCTTTATAATAAATGCACAGTTGATTTATTCCATTAATCATGAATAAGGAATTTATCAGTACTCCATTTATTTAAATGATGTAAAACACCATATATCATAATCACTAACACCTAAGTGCACTACGTAATTAATTGAGGCAAACCCTTTGGACAGGTCACCAGACTATTGCAAAGCAGAAAGACATTTACTGATTATTTCACATCTCAGGCAAGTTTTTATCAGTAGTACACTTACTAATATGTTTTTAAACTGTAAAAGTAAATCTAAACAGAAATAAAGATAACATACATGCCTAACATTTTACTTTTACTTAACAATGCTACCCACTGTGCCATGCTAATTTTCATCCATCTATTATCTTCCGCTTTATCCTCTACTAGGGTCTTTGGGGGATTACCTATGCCCATCCAGGGGAGAACGTTTCGGGTGCTGGGCCGACACACCCAGGACAGGGCGCCAATCTATTGCTGGGCACACACTTATTCACACAGACACACACACAAACAAATTTAAAGAATTCAATTAACCTTGATCCTTGTTTTTTGACTGTGGGAGGAAAACTGGAGAACCTAGAGGATACCCACGCGAGCACGGGGAGAACATGGAAACTCCACACAGATTGGGTTTCGAACCCGAAATCCCTAGCGATGAGAAGCAAACGTGCTAACCACTAAATCACTGTGCTGCCTGCCATGCTAATTTAATCACTTAATTAAAAAAGAAAAAAAAGGAACAAAAAAGATATATTGTTTTTTTGACCACCAGTCAAGTGAAGTCAACTCAACATAAAAAAGTAAATAAAACGTTTTGTGTGTGTGTGTGTGTGTGTGTTTGAAGACTATGTCCTTTATCCCAATAGACTATTGGAGGTATTTTAAACTTGGGTCATTAAAACTTTTGGAACTTACAGAACAACACAGCCATGCCATAACACAAAGGCCTCAATTTAAAATTGGCACAACTTTGAAGGCACAATATACCACATTTCTTTGACCTTACTTAGATTTTACTTCATTTCCCAACATCCTTAATACCGTGAAATAAACTTCGGCCAGTGATTAAATATGTCTAATAATCTGTGCCTTACACTGTGCAAATTACAGATAAAATTTCTGATTTAGGCTGGGCCCCTACATAAATGCCTGCTTAACTAATGTATAAACCACAGTGTGTGTCCATGCAACTGTATTCAGTAAATGTTTCTTTTATTATGCTGAGCACTCCAGAGGGGACTGCAATAATGGTTTGGCTCATTAATCTTGCATCGCTAGACAGCTTGTAAATCCTAAATAACAAGGAATGATATTTCGCTCTGGTCTGGTCATTTGTTTGTATCTACTCTCTTTCTTATGCACATGGCTAATTTGCAAAATATATAATGGTCATTCAATATATTTATACTCATAATAGATTTGTACTGTACCAATGGTAATCATGTTGACCTGCATTTCTTATGCATTATTAAGAATTTTATTTTATAATTTCAACAGCTCAGAAACATTTGTTGTTTGTGTATGCCTGATTAACACAGGTGGTCATGGAAGACAAATATCTTACAAATTGAAAATCTACAATTTTTAAGCTTTATAATTTTACATTTTATATGCAGATTAAAGTTGTCACAAGCCACAATCCAGGTATATAATGCACACAGCAACCAGGTAGTGGTAGGCATAAGGAAGGTTATACGAATACGAATCACAAAAACTTAAGACAAATCATGGCTAATTAATTAATTAACTAATCAGACACGACAATCATTCAGAGCACCAACGACCAAGGCGGCTGAAACGATCACCAGATTAATTACCAAAAATAATAATAAAAAACAAGCTCAGATCAGGCTTATTTTGGTACTTTAAATTAAGATGTACATTTTTGTTTTTATTTTGTTCATCAAGTCAACAAGTATTGTAAGGATTAATAGTGGTCATTAGTTTAGTTTTATCTATAAGAACTGTGGATATTTTAAAAATTATTATTTGTTAAGTTATCTGTATATCGTTATAATAGTTTCTTTATAATGTATGGTTATTTAAAATAAACAATTCCCAAAATAATTTATGTATGATGGACCAATTTCAACAATAAAATAATGTAAATAATTATGCTCAGGAGTGGGGTTGTATAAAAAACAAAAAAACCATTTCATGAGAAATAGAGCAAAATGACACGCTATCCTTACATGACACTGAGAAACTAATCCATGCTTTTCTATCCTCTGGATGGGATTATTGTAATATATAGTTAGCTGGCTGCCCTGCTTTTTTAAAAAAATTTTTAAAAATGTGCTTCAGATTATATGCAAGCTACAGTTCGACTAAAGAAAGTTATTTTCGTTATGCCCTCAAACTTTTAAGAAGTGCCCCAAATAACATTAGAAATGAAAACTTTGTATTACTTTGTCTTACTTATTACTTACTTATTTTAGCATAATTAATTAGTCTTTACATGTTCAGTTTTTGGATTTTTGGGTAGGCATAATTACATGGGCCCTTAAACAATGCCCTTAACCCTTATTGCTCCAGGGGCGCTGTACAAACCCTGTGTTCTGACCCCAACTTGTAAGTCAATGTGGATAAAGACGTCTGCTAGATGACCTAATATAATGTATGAAAATAATAAATGTAATTGATCTTATCTGTGGTTTGTCTGTGCAAATTGTATGTGTGTCTGTGCCCAAAGATAAAAATGGTTAAGTCATAAAAGAATGGAGAAAAAGGCTTAGCCCCAGAATAAGATGCCAGCACCAGATATCAACAAAATTGAGCAGGGTGTGATTGCGTTGTGTGAGTTGGCAGTTTTAACAGTCAGGACAAAATTTACAGTAGGGCACCAATAAAAAGTGAGAACTTATGACAACAGCTGAAAAATATCTTGATTACATAGACAGTCACATTTATTTTAACATAATTGCTGATTAGTTCCTGTTAACATTTAAAAATAGTTCCGCAGTAACAATGGAGTTTGTGAATGCACATCCTTGTGACTCACTAAGGCATAGCATGTTCACATTTAAAATGCCAGAATTCAATCACAAAACCCAAGAATGGCTGCTTATATGGAATAATGAATTATGCACTTATAAGTGGTAGACTGCTGATATTTTTTGTTAGTGTGGTACAGGTCTGTATTTTTCTTACAACCATGTGTAAGCGACTCAAAAGATGAGAACATTATGACTCATGCCACAGATGTTGTTAAGACTCTTTTCCGTAGGAATCTGCTGTGCTTTGTAAAATTATAGCATGCCCCTGTATTTTACAGTTAATTAATTTACTTTGATAATAATTGAAAATAATAGGTTTTTTCACCACAGTGTCAAAACATTGCATTTTAAATATGCAGATTATAATTATAGCTTGCCATATTACAAAAAGATAAAATAAGCCAGTGCAAGATCATGTTTGACAATGCCAAGCCTAGTTTCAGTAAGCTTTATGATGTGTAAGTAATTCTGATGCACTTCACACCAGCTTTACTAATAAAAAATTGATTGTTTATGAACACTGAAGTACTACTTGATGTTTATATTTTTCAAAGACTCGAAAGCATATTTTAGCACATCAAATACAAGTGGAAAAAATGAGTGTGCTGTAAAATGTAGCAGTACTAGTTATAATTTATGTGAAATGTATTTCTTTACTATGTGTTTTAACACACACTTTCATTAAATAAGAGGACTGTTTTATTTAATTATTACACTACCATCTTTTTATATTATTTTATTCTTTACACACATATTTAAAAAAAAAAAAAACACAAGGCTAGACCCCATCCCTGTGCTGTCTGTAATCCCCTCCTGACTGTGACAAATCCCCACTATTACAGCTGTTGATGTCTCCTCTGCAACTGTGTATTGGATTAAAGTGACAAGGACAATAATATGGATAATGATAATGATGATAATAATGATGATTTTACATAAATCAAAGTAAATTCATTGTACACATGTATTGTATCATTTTATCTACAATAAAATGATAGACAGTGGGTCACGAAGTATTTGTTTTGCTCGTAATATTATAGATTAGTTTCACTGCTTGCTGGGCTGTAAATTTGTATTAAATCTAACCCAGTGGTTAGAAAGCCAGGCGGGTTCTAAGTGCCCGAGACAGGCTTTATCCCAAGGCTTAATGTCTTTGCAGTTGAGTGTAATGCTCAGAGATGGATGAGCTAGATGTTCTTCTCACACCAGGTCAGGCAGTGAGATTGCATGCTTGATACCATCCTCCATCTCGTTGACTGTGACATCTCCCCAATCAATCCGAGTCCCAGAAGCGCTGTCTGTCAAACTGGCAAGCTTAGCAATCTCTCTAAAGACTTGAGGCAGAATGGGATAGGTACTGGAGAGTACTCATCACAATCCACATTCCTAAATATAACCATGCCACATGGCTCGTTCGATATATGTTGATGGTTTCCTTCAGAAAAAGACCTTCTTCACTGCCTCTAAACTTCTATCATTTGGACATCCCATGATTGACTGTTTATTGGGATGTTTGAACTATGCCCTGAACTCTGAGACACCTTTTTTTTATCTCGCCTCTGAACTTCATCTATTTCTTAACCACTTTGTCATTTACATATACTTCAGAAGATCAAGTCAGGGTGCCCTTACACAGCAGAGTATGCATAAGTCAGACAAAAAAAAATGCTGAACTTAGTCTCTCTTATTTCATTTATTCTTAACTTCAGTGCCTATCAAACCACTACATACACACTTATGTCACTTAAAACCTAACACCCTAAAACTTAAAACAAAATGGATTTTTTTTACAGATTTATATATACACATCTATACTAATGACAAATATAAAACTACAAAATCAATTCTAGTTAAGGAACAGTTTATTTATTAATTTATTCAGTCTTTGTGTGCTTTGATCATAATCTTTAAGCTAGATGCATGTATTTTAGACTTACATTAAATATTATTTTTTCAAATTGTTCATTCTGTGGCTCTTTTTGAAGTTGACCCACAGATTTAGGTCAGGCCTCTGACTTGGCCATGGTGTGCATTTCAGATGTTTTGTTATTAAGCTGGAGGCAGAACCAAATGCATATGTTAAGCTTTCCCATGTATTCGTTTAAAATACATATAAAATACAACCTATTTTCCCTTAAATGCTTACACGTATTACATAAATAACACTAAAAACTCTCTTACTTTCTGTCACTCATTCATATATGTATTTATTCATTCATCAACTTCTTCACTCAGTCATTTTCTTAGAGTTTTCTCAGAACACTATCAGTCCCCTTTTTTTACACAAGTTAGCTGTATGTTATGCTTATACTAAAAAAATCACCTCACTTACACATATAGAACCATACAAGTATTATTATTATTATTATTATTAAATATACAAAATGAGTTAACAACCCACAGAGCCATGACATTGCTTACTAAATATGTACAAGTAAATTACACTATTATTTACTAAGTGACTACAAATGAATAACATTTTATGACATAACTAGCTTCAAAATTTTTCTAGGGTGTTACATATGCACTGATGCTTTATTAAACGGAAGGTCACATATGGCTTTCGAAACATCATCTCATTATTGTTTTTTGGGTAAGCCAGGAAAAAGATGCAGGGACATCAAAAAGGTTGGTGCAAACATCGACTGCTGTGTGTGTCATAAAAGAGATATTTACTGTAAATCTCCAGCAGATGGGGGGTCCAATAAAAATCACAAACACAATCACAAGCGGCTTTATTACTGCCTACACATCTGCTCCTGGAGGTAACTTGGCACTGCATCATTATGCGGCACATGACATAATATATAATATTGCACTGATTGCATTTCAGTGCCATGAGATGTACTGATGCCATGAAGCTGTATTTGCATCAACAAAGTAGGCATATCTAAAATGATAAAAGTGTCAATTTCATCACCATCCACTCATGCACAGTAGTGTTGTGGAATGTAAAATAGTTTACAACAAGCAGCACTTTTGTGTAGAAACAGAATGTGGAATGTGTACGTGTAATTTCCTATCAACAGTCTCTATGTAGAAATGGTTAAAGGAGAAAAGCAACTTGCTATAAATCCAATTAAAATCACACATTGTAGCAATTCTGGAACAGCAGCAGACATCAGGGCAATGCATCAGAAGCAGAAATAACAAACGCTTGTAAGTGATGGGGTTAAGGCCATAGCAGACAAATGGCAACAGGCAACTGATGATGCTGAGCATTTGCCATCTTTAGGGCACTGACAACCTGACAACAATCGTTCACCCCACTGATGCATAGTCTTTGTGACCATCTCACTTACCCACATGAGCCACATTTACCCTCATTTGTGCCCTCTATTTTTCCCCACATAATATACACTCATTGGCACATTATTTGATATACCTCCTTGTTTCTTTACTTGTTTAATTATATTAGTACAATTACATTTATATATTCATTCATTATCTTCCGCTTTATCCTCTAGTAGGGTCGCGGTGGTGTTCCCCATGCCCATCCAGGGGAGAACGTTTCGGGCGCTGGGCAGATACACCCAGGACAGGGCCCCAATCCATTGCTGGGCACACACTCACTCACTCACACACACACACTATATGGGGCAATTTGGAGAATTCAATTTACTTGATCCATGTTTTTGGACTGTGGGAGGAAGCCGAAAAACCCGGAGGAAACCCACGCGGACACGGGGAGAACATGGAAACTCCACCCAGATGGGGATTCGAACTGGGAATTCCTAGCGCTGAGAGGCGGACGTGCTAACCACTAAGCCACCATGCCGCCCCACATATATATATATATATATATATATATATATATATATATATATATATA
>JAFMOD010000037.1:620164-632835 GCA_019802435.1 Corydoras maculifer
TGGTTTTAATTTATAACACATTCACCACAGATTTAGTTTAATAAGCCATGCCTCTGTCTACAATTTCAGTTTTATTATTTGTCACATTAACCTTTTCCTCATTCAGACTGATATCACATGCATACTCGTAGCAAATCAGAGTTTGTTATAATTCAGTGCCTCAAAAAGTACTAATGCATTTATAATGCATTTCAAACTCATAAATGCAGATGCCGAAATCGCACAGCTCATTTGCGTGCCTCAGCACTGATGTAAATTATCATAATATATCTCTTAGGTACCACTTTTAGATTCAGCATTCTCGCTGCTTACAGGCCACAGCAATAAAGCTGAATCACAATGATTAGAATGCAATATCATAGGTAGTAGTGCTATAAATAAAAGGTACAATTTATAATAATAATAGTGCAAAAACACTATAATTTTGCGACTGCTATGCATGAACCTTGTACTTTGATGATTGACAGACAGGGCTTGAGGTGTTTAATAAGCAACATAAATTATGCATGCAGTGTCTTTGTTAAACCTTGTCTGCTTTGACATTTTTGAGTGGTTTCCTATTGCAAAGTCAAAGTCTGAAGGTAGGTCAGAATATTTTTTCTTGATTTCAATGCATTATGATGTCTTGCATTGTTAGACATTTTTGGCACACTTCATTGACCCTTTAATGGAGGACTAAGTCTTGGAATGTTATATTTTTCTGGAGATAGCACACAGTAAAACATTATTTCTTGTTGTTTATTTTAACACGAGGAGATGAACTGAAGCAACTGCAGCTACACCTGGCATTAGTGAATAATCTAGTTTCAATACTATTCAAGCTTATTGCACACTTGGTCAGTGCAACACACACACACAGACACTGGGTGGCATGTCTGTAGCTCACACATGCTAGATGCCTCTGGTTCTATGGCAGGTGGCTTTGATTCTGGTTCTGGTGGGCAAGCGACATACTGTGTCTGGCCACCACATCTGGAGGTAAGAGTGCTTATTTGGCCTTAAGTTGAACCTGTCTACAAGAAGCTAAATGTAAGTGAGCAAAAGGACAGTGAGCTTGTGAGCAGGTGGGAACTACAGGTGGGGAGTAGAAGGTCTTCACCTATTGCACAGCATGTTAGGTGCATCTGCTATCAGTACCGGTATGTGTCTCAATTTTTAGTTTAATTTTCCTTTTCCATTTATGCGTGTATGGTGTGCATGCTCTGTAAGAGCAATGTGTAACTTAATGTTTTGTTTGTAGGGGCTCATGTACCTTCTAAGGTATATTTTTGCATTCTCTGTTTTATTTAGGATTATTTTTTAATAAACCTTAAAACTATCACTTTTAGTTTGTAATGAACATGTACTCATTTACATATCAAAAAATATATTATACATACCCTGTTTTAGTACTCTGTATCCTCTAAATGTGGTGTTAGTGTTTTTAAAAAAGATCCCAAGCCCTCTTTTTTTGTCTAAATAATATTTAGAACCAATTAAAGGTTGGCTTATGCAGAAGAGGCAAAGAAAGAAGATTTTTTTTTCTTTTTTCAAAAGAATCACAGGAATTGTGTACTTTATCTTTTCATCTAACTCTCAACTAACGCTCTAAGACAAATAAAAAAGGGTAATTCATTTCTCATTGCTTACCTGTGAACTAAGTCAATTAATATTTATAGTGAATGTAGGGCTTTAATTATAATGCAAGCAGTATCAAGGTTCAGTCTGTATCCTTGAGGCCCTTCATGTTTTCACACAAATTCATTAGCACTGTTGTCCTTGCGGTTGTCAAAGAGTATGTAAAAATCATAATTATAACACATGGTGAGAAGTTCCAGCAAATCAGTACAATTCTAATTTGTTCATGGGTAAATGATGAAAATACTTATTATCATATCACCATGTGATATTTGCATTCAGAACATTCCCTTGTTTGAATACTTGTTGGTCTATACAGATTAACATAATTATATACCAAAAAAAGGCACCTAAAGGGATATGAGCTATTTTTTTCCTATATGTGTGTTTTGAACATGACCGTGTGTAAAAACTGTATACCAAATTGTACTTTAAGTGAATCTATTTCTTTGTGATTGCATAATCTGATTTTGTTCATTAATCATAATTGGGAGAACATACTTTATACACACTGTGAGTGCTGAGGTTAAGTCATGCTCAGCACTACACAAAGTCACTGTAAAAGTGTTACATTTCGCAATAAGTTAACTTTCTATTAGTTATTTTTATTTGTCTGTAAACATCTGCATTACAAATTGTTTAGTAAAAGGCAATGTGACAATACTGTTAAGCTCCACTGTGGTATGTGGTAGCTCAGTGTTAAGGATGTGGGACAATCATTCTGAAGGTTGTGGGTTCAAATCACACTAAATTTACCAATATGGATCCTTGAGCAAGGCCCATTGCTCAAGGGGGTATTTTTAGATGTTTAACCTTCCACTTTATGTCTCCCAGTTTGTCAGATATGGCTTACACTTATTTCCTTTATTTTTACCAGTTTTTTATTAGTATTTTCATTAGTAACCATACCCATGTTCTAAGTATCAAATGTAGCATGAGAATGTTATGAAAAAGGCTTAACATTATAGTAATAAACAGTTATAGACAATGTGCAGCTAAAACTTTCAGGGTCATTACGATGCACAATTGCTATTAAAACTACTTATGTGAGAAGGAGGATTTTATAATCATTAAACTGTTGCATTTTTAGTATGTTTACTTTAAAATACTATGTGTCTAAAGTGGTGAAAAACATGAAAACCCACTTCATATGCTTCTTAACCTTTAATGCATGACATTGAATTTTATAAAATAATCAGAAATTGAAGCATGCATATTGTCTATAGTGTGCATTTACACTGCCTTGAATGGCCCAGACCTAAATCAGTAATACAATCTATGGATGAAGCTGAATAAAGCAGAACCTCAAAATACTGGATTTCTATCAGTATGTTCTGTAAGAACAAGCAAGCAACTATTGCTTAAGTGAGATGTGCAATTAATTATTTTAGTAAATATTGGCTCTACAAAATATTCTATCAAGTATTCTTCCTTTGTCTTTCTATTTGCTCAAGTGTCTTCAGGCAAAATGTGGAGAAAGATAAACAAAATACATTTTACTAGTCTAATTTAAGAGCATAGGAAGGGGAAGGTAAGCATTTTAACTAAATATGTTTCTGTAGGCTCTGTATTCAAAATGAATTACATAAAATGAATAGAGGAATGGATGCATGAAGAATATGTCAATCCATTGAAGTTTAGAAATATTTACATGTACATAATGCACAATCTCAGATTTAGCATAATCAGTTTGTGTGCATGCTATATGTGAAATGATTGTGTACCACAATGTAAGCTATTCTTTTTGTTGTTTAATTTTTGAATTTTTATTTATTTTATTTACTTTTTATTAGGTTGCTAGACACTAAAAATAAAAATCTGAATTAATATAGTTATGTGCTGGACACAAGTTTTAGGTATTCTGAAATTATGGTAATTAATACCAAAACACAGCATATGTGGGGTTTGGAACAGAACATTTTTCTGGCAATCTTTCAAACCCTGATAATTATTATGCAAATATGTTTGAGTTAGATGCATGGCTCTTCTTTAACGGAGCAGCAATGTAAAGACAAATTAAATGAAATTACCTAAAAACACAAGACAGTATAAGTAATAAATAAATAAGGTAAATACCGCCACTGAGGAAAGTACTAACATGGTCTGAACTGAAAATGCTCTGATGTGTAAAAGCTAAAAACGCATAAAAACTAATATTTAGTTCCTGTGAACATTGCTAATCTGCTTTTCTGTGCTTATGCCATCTTCACAGTGGACAGATGCAGATGTACTGCTGGAGCTCATTAGTTTTTCTGTGACTAAACAAGACTAGCAAGATCAAAAAGGACATCTTAAAAGACAGTCTACATATTAAATGGACTACAGATTCGTCCAGCAAAACATACTTCTAACTTTTATCTTTAACTCATGGTAATTGTTACTGTTTTACTAACAGACTAACATGGCTCTGTTAAGCTGGATTTACCATCTACATCAGGATAATTTAGCTCAGCCGTGTTTATAAGATATACATCTACCAGGATTAGGGAGTAATACAGTGTTATACAACCCCTGGTAACAATCAAATAAATAATAATAATTAAAAAAAATAAATAAATAACATCAAGACATGCCTTTTTTTAAATTTCAACTTTCTTACATTTTTTGAGAAATTTTGAGAAAAAAAAGCACATTTGTGACATTAGAACTTGACAAAAAGTAATCTTCAACAATACAACTCTAACTGTTTTTATTACTGTTGCTACATCAGCTTTTGTAGGTTGGAACATTGTCATTGAACATTTTCTTTCATTTCCACCAAAGACTGGTATCTATCTATGACTATATACAGGACATTAAATTGCAATTATATGTCTTTTTTGAAGAAAAGGTTTTTTACTGTAGTGGCTGCCATCATCACTGTGCTTTTACCTGACATGCATCCCATATCATCAATCAAAACTTATTCTGAAATGTAGCACTATTAGGTTTCAGATTCCCCCTAGCAGAAATATTAGTACAAGCACAGTACACTTTGTGGTAAAAAATTTCCATGAATAAGCAGCCATATATTTTATTGTCAGCACTGTCTGCAATGATAAATTAATAGCATGTGAATACTGAGTAGTGAGAACTTGTTTTTAGCACCAGAAGGTCCTGGGTTTAATTTGTTTTAGGGTCCTTTTCATGCCAGTATGGGCTTCCCCTGGGAACTCTTCCCACATAATAAAGCTATATTGACAGATAAACTAGAGCTAATAAGTTACCCAACCCCCGATAACTGAATTAACTGAAAACATTCAGGTGGGAAAATGACTATTACATTGACTCAGATGTTTTAATTAAAAAAAAAAAAATTCTGGCATGTGTAATGCCTGACCATGTGATTGGATAATAGATTAAATAGAATTTGTTGAATACCATATTAATCTCACAACTACTATGTTCACAAGTTGGAGGATGAATTATGTTTTGTGTTCAATTCTTTAACAATTGCTCTGAACTACTGCCTTCCCCACAGTTTAAAAAAAAATCATAACGTCACATTGTTGTGAAGACACTACAAATCTCTGAAATGGACACTTTTGACTAAGAAATTGAAAGCCAGGTTTAGTGCAAAACACCAAAGTGATGAGCATTGGTGAGCATAAGACTAAAGACCTTTTAAAGAAGTCTTATGTCATTGGCTATTTCAGACATTCTCAAATAAAATGTATTTATTATTTTTTTTCTTTTCTTTTCTTTATAAAGTTTTACTATGCAAAATAACAAAAATATATATTGCTGTGTCGATTATTTGACCGTTTCATTGTGAAAATATTAATCCAGAGTACTGTCTTTGGGGTGTGAACCAGAAACTAATGTGAGACAGCCATACAGTGGACCTTTATCACAGTGACCTTTTTAGAGTTGGGTTGGTGCATCACAATTTTTAAAGTTGTGCACCCCCATTTCAGATCCATTATTTAATGCAAGGCATCTATACAGAAAAATAGGTATGTGATTGACAAATGAGGCATAGAACACTGATGATAAAAAAGCCATGAAATACAGTTATAATCTATCAAATTAGAGGTGTTCTATGAATGGTTATTAAAACTTTAATTATCAGGGGACATTCCTGGCAAACAGATTTAATTATCAGATTCAAAATTAAGCACATAGATTCCGCCCCGGCACTATCTGATTTATTTTACTCCCTTAATACCCAGAACCTTAATTGTTCCATTCAATCAGGAATAGCATCATTCAGGACCAGGCTGAGGGAAGCACGTTGTGACAACTAAAGCAAACTGATATAAGATCTTTATTTAGCTTCCTACATAAGGCAGTTTTGCCACAATATTAATATCATTAGTACACAAGTATTAATGTTAGATCATAATAAGGCAGTGAGGCTAACCCCTTGTAAATAGGTAGATAGGCATGTACATCATAAAAAAGCACTAACTAACAGAACTAAAAGTTCTAACAATGTACCCATAACCTACTTTTTGGAGTCTAATATTCATTCATTCATTCATTATCTTCCACTTTATCCTCTATTTGGTCGCGGGGGGGTTCCCCATGCCCATCCAGGGAAGAACGTCTTGGGCACTAGGCAGATACACCCAGGACAGGGCGGCCAATCTATCGCTGGGCACACACTCACTCACACAAACACACTCTATAGGGGGCAATTTGGAGAACTCAATTGACTGGATCCATGTTTTTTTTGGACTGTGGGAGGAAACCGGAGAACCCGGAGGAAACCCACGCGGACATGGGGGGCACATGGAAACTCCACCCAGATGGGGATTCGAACCGGGAATCCCTAGCGCTGAGAGGTGAACGTGCTAACCACTAAGCCACCGTGCCGCGTCTAATACCATATAACATAATTATTTGTTAGCTTACTGTTTTCTGTATTTACATAATTATTCACATTGAGACTTGGGTCACTCATCTTTAGGCTATTTAATATGCTTGTGTATTTACAACTCACAGAATACTTGTATAAATTGACATTACTAATTACACCATATTCCATCATTGTTCTCTCTCTTTTGTGCTCTCTTCTGCCACTTTAGGCAAAAGATTTTGATCTGGAACAGGGTGTATGATGAAAGCATTAAAAGATAGAGCAGGTGGTAACTTAAATCTGTCCACCGATTTCTAAATCTAAATCAGTGACTGTTTGGGTCTCTTATTAAAGATCATACAGGTAAAGAAGAAAATTTTCTAAAGAAGCTAATAGATAAATCTGTCCAAAACAAAATACACTTTATTAAACATTAATTAATTATTTAGAAATCCATAACATAGCAATGGATTTGATTATTTAAAAAGTTATACATTTTAAAAATTCTGAATTACGGCAAAGCACGATATCATAATCATACCACAATACAAAGGAAATAGTTCTTTTTTGTTGCCTAATTTTGACATTTACATAATAATAATTTTCTGTTCTGATATTTTAGATTGGTTTTCTGTTAATACACGATGAGGGAAAATAAATGAATAAATAAAACCTGAAAGTTAACAAGAGGTATGAGCTGTTTAAATCAGAGTGCCATCTTATAAGTTGGATCATTTGAATAGTGATTAAAGTGACACTAATGGACTTGGGTGGCAGTTATGCTCTAGGAGCAAACCCATTGTCATAATCTGGAGGGGAAATACAGCCTTTATGAGGTATGGAACTCATTAATATTTACATTAATATGTCAGTAATAATAGTGATCCTGATTTAATAGGATAAGTTTAAATGAGGGACTCTGGCACCAAAAGTAAAAAAAAAAATAGTTTGAATATTATTAATGGAATATTTCTCCCCTTATAACTTAAGGTCTAGAAAATGTAATCCTTCTTTCAGCCTGATCACAGATAAAGAAATTGTCATATACAACTTAAAAATACAGGTTTATGATAGGTTTTCCTGCCAGATATTCTCACCACGAGGAGAGCATGTTCACAAGCATGTTGTTTTTCACATGTTGTATACAAAGTATTTAACATGAGGTGACTCTTACTTTCAAAAAAGTAATAAAAGCCCTGTTTACTTTTGCATGTAGGTGTACACATGAAAAATGAGCTTCATGCTGCATTAATTTCCTATTTGTCACATATGTTGATCATAGGCAATCACAGTTCCTCATTGGGAATGTATTTATCAGTAAAGCAAAATTAAAAAAGGTGTCTGATTAGAGATAAAGCAAATATTATGTTAGCATAATGTCCATTTTTATCATTGCAGATTCACAGTAATATTCTAATAACTTTAATAACTTGCTCCCAATGTAAACACGACAAAGCACAATGATACAAAGCATGATTGAAAATGTATCCTTCCAGAGCTCCCATAAGCTTTGATTTTGTGGGAATTATTTAATATTAATTATCTTCATATGTGTGAGGTAGTAGACACATTTTTATAAAACAGTACGATAAGCCAAAGTACTCTTGATGGAGTATTATGTCAAGTCCAAAGATGTGTTAAGAATTTTATTAGATTGTTCTTACAAAAAGGTAATTCATTATGTCACATATTGGTGCATGCATCAATATGCAAGCCAGGCTAAACACCAATGTCCTAAACTGCCACTTGGTAGGTGCATTTTTTCAGTGCAATTAGATATAAAAATATCAGATTTAATAAATTGCATTATCCACATTATAAGTTTATGACTTATGCTGAATCTTAAATTAGAGTGTTTAAAAGTTGTTAGTTTACATTATTTGTAAACTATGAGCGTTTAAACTTACTGACTTTAAAAAATAAAATAAAAACCTAATTGCATTTAGTATAAACAGTAAATTTATTGTTTTTAACATGCACTCAGTGACATGAAATTTCTACATGTGGGACTTCTAATATTTATAAAATAATAAAAAACAAGTAAATCAAGGTGTATACACTGAACACAAAATAAACTAATAAAGGATGTTAATGAAGAGCAAATACAACAAGAGCAAGATTATCTAAACATGGTACAATTAAACTGAAATATTATAGCCATAAATAATAAGTAGTATTATTAAGTTCAACAATAAGTTCAAATTACTTTATATTTACACAAACAAAATATTCTGAAAACACTCCTGAAAAGATTAAAATGTATATAATATAAAACAATATTATCTTGCAAAATCTGTGCAAGATGAACTATCAACCTTGCAGGTCATAAAAATGGTTTTGAGTTAGAGGAAGTCATTTGTACATAATTTGTTAAGTTGTAGGTAATTTTTTTGTTTTTATGTTTTAAATAAATCTTTACATCATTACATTTTCTAATTCTCAAGTTGTGCATTTTTAATTCATAAGTGCTGTAATAATGTCTATAATGTATATAATGTCTAATAATGTTTTTAAAAGTTAATTTACCTTTTTTATTTTGTCCAACATTGTTATGTATTTATGCCCTTTTTAGTACTATATTTTCTATAAATATACATATTTGCCTGTAAGTCAAGTCAAGTCATTTATTTATATAGCGCTTTTTACAACAGTACATTGAAGAATGAAAAGCCTTTAAACCCCCAAAGAGCAAGCCGAAGCGACAGTGGCAAGAAAAAACTCCCTGTTATGTTGTTATTCAAGGAAGAAACCTTGGGAGGACCAAGACTCAGTGGGGGACTCATCCTCCTTGAGCGGCCAGGCAGCAACAACAAGGCAACCGTATGGCAAAATAAAGAATCAATGTAGAATCATGATTATACAAAAAATAAATTAACCCATGTTGACATATGATAATGAGGTGATGTAAATAAGATATTAACAAACTATATTCACACATGCCACCATTACAATTTTTTTCACTGTGTGTGCATGTATGTGTTTGTGAGCAACCTGTGCATCCTCCACCAAGTGAGGCTGCCAAAATCATCTGCATACCCACTAAGCCTTATTCAACAACACTACTCACAAGGATAATACAAGTGCAGGGCACTAAGCACAACTCCCACTTAAAGAAGCCATGGACATAGAAATAGATCTTTTTTTAGGATGTGGACTCATGCTCACAACCATATTCAGACAAGAAATTAATTTTTAATATTTCAAGTTTACAATTTTGATATTACCCTTTTTCCTCTTCAAGGGTCATATAATTGTCGAATATGCAGGACAGATCATGCAGGGGAATTCACCACTACTTTTCTGAATTGCTAAATTCACTCATTATTGAAAATACAGATAACGAAAACTCATTTTGTTCTTTCTCTTTTTAAAGTGATCTTGAAAAGTTCTTTGACTAAATTCCATTAAATTGCTGGTTAAGAGATCAAGTTCAATAAAGGCTTTCAATGATAACTAAAACAATTTTGGGCAAGGACCCATATTCTGCAACAGAGATGAATAATACCCAAATGAAAAAGCTTTTATGCTCTGTGTCATCATTCCTCCATCAATTTTTACATTCAAGACAAAGAATTTTAAAACTTATTTATCTTTCAGTGACATGTCTTTTTCAGAGAAACATATGCAATAAAAAGGCATCTCCAATCATAAAGTGTACATGTTGGTGCTGTATATAAACTTCTGATACTTTCTGATCTGTTTAAAAGCATAAAAGCACTGCCATGTCAAAACCTGCTTTATTGTTTTTTGTCATATTGTCATATAACATAACAGTGAAATGTAAATTTTTTACAGGACCAGTATGTAATATTACATGGTAAATTTGTGTGTGTGTTTATATATTTATGCATGTCACTTGCAACACCTAGCCCAACCCAAGTACAGCATGTGCTGTCTGGCAGCTTGTAGTGCCGTGGCCATTCTGCCATGTGTGTAATTGCCCATTGCCGAGCACTCAATAATGTCAGCTTGAATACACTCTGTGCTGGATCGGTGATTGGCATCAGGTGCATCTGCACCTGTGGCCAAATCCATCTGCATGCAATACAGCTATAAATAAGGCTGATAACATCGGACCTACAATGGATAGTTATATTAAACAAAAAAAATCACTTAAGAAAGGCATAATAAAACAGTAAATATTGCTCTTGTTTCAGGAAAAGAAGATTTGACTCTTAGGGGAACAACTGATGTCCTTGCTATATGAAGAAAGCATATAGAAACATACCAATGTCTGCATAAGGACTCCGGGAACATAGTTAGTCATTGAAACTAAGGACACAAAATTTTTATGTTTGAATGCCTGTAATGTGTTCTAAAGGAGTCTTTTCCATCAATTAGGATAAACAATTAAGTAAATGAATAAATGAAAACAAAAAATAGATATTAGTAGGTAAATTAGAAGGCATAATAAATTCCAACTAGAAGATGAAGTGAGAACAACATAATATTATTTGATATGGATACTAGCTAAATATTTTAAATGGTTCTTTAATTTCATGAACTCAAGTGTTATGGTTCATCTGCAGCAAAACTGTTTACTACATCAATGAGTGCAGGTGTTTCCTATTTATTTGCTGAATTATGATTAACCTGTGTATCACTTGTAACATATTTCAAGCTAAAAGGAGGGGAAAATATGTTCAGAGAAGAGCTAGAATTCAAACTGAGAAATGGAAATGACACTTTCTTTAAATCAATTCAAATAAAATAATGGTGCATAGAATTCCCAAAATATCTGAACCAAATGGTAAAGGATGGTTAATGTCCAATGAAATTCTATCATGAAGAATTTTACCTGAACATTAAACAACCATTATTCTAATTTACAGGACATTGCTATCTTGAATGTTATTAACTATCCTACCCTTTTACTAAAAGAAAAAAAATAATTGTAACAAGTTAGCCATATAGTTGTTATACTCTACAAGTACATGGGTACAACATATAATTTCATTATATACTTTATGAAGCATACATTCAATATCAATGTTTAATTATTGAACAACAGCCCACGTCGGCTTAGAAACAAACCTACAAGACTAATTTGTGTGTAGAGTATATTTTGACATATAGACACATTCCCTAAGAATGCAATTTAACACTAAACTCAGTGAACAATTTGGTTGAACACACAACCCAGCCAAGATTATATCGCTTGTCTGTCTGATTGAATAGGAGTCAAATGCACCTGATTGGACAATTTATCAACACATAGCATGAAGGGGCTCGGGCTAAAATAAATCATCCAATCGTCCAAATGCACGTAAGCTTAAATTAGTCTCAAACATGGCAGATTAACCAGCCAGTAGTGTGTGCAAGACGACATCATTTCATGCTGCTCACAAATACACACAGAAAATGTGAAACATATTGGAACATTTATATCTATTAATCTATTACCAAACACAAAATATGGTCCAAAAGTACATACATGTAGATAACTAATACATTAATTAGAGGCAAGTAAAAAAAAACTATTTAACATTCCATACACAACCAGTCAAAAACTGAATCTGAATATATAAAATCTGTATTTAGGCAATTTTTAAGAGGAAATGAACTGACTTCAAACCGGCATGAATTTCTTACACTGTAAGAATGTAATATAGCCATTTGATAATATCATTTGTTATGAGAAACAATTTCTTTACAGCTGAAAAGCATCCAGCAATCAGGTTATATTTTCAATACAAATTGCTTTTTATATTTATTAATGATTGAATTAAATTTAGTTTATTTTAAATGTCTATCATTACTACATCCACTCCTCTGGCCCTAATAAAGCCAGTGTAGTTTGATAAATAAAAAGTCAACACAGTTTATTATGATGAATGAGAATTCTCTAACATGGACAAAAACTGTGAATAGCGCTATCACTGGGAAATTAAAAGCTTTCCTGATTTGGATTGAACAACATCTTTTGCTCTTATACTTTTCAAAAGCAATTAAGTGGAGTCATTATGTTTGGAGGTAAGCTGTGTTCTAATTACGATTGTAATGAAGAACAGGGTGTGATAAGTAAAGAAGGGTTTAGATTTATAATGCTTTAAGCTTATCTGGTTATTTTAGATAATGAAAGAACAGATTCACATGACAGGTTTTAATATAAGGTCCATCGCCAAATTACATTTTTATAGAACAATCTCTTACAATTAGTTGTATTTATATTTTGGGTAAGTGTAGCTGGAAAAGCAAAATATAAATGGTAGCCTTTGACTATTATATATATATATATATATATATATATATATATATATATATATATATATAT
>JAFMOD010000370.1:0-15428 GCA_019802435.1 Corydoras maculifer
TAAATCTGAATTTTTGGTGAGTGTATTGGAGGTTGGAGATTTTTTTATGTGTGGCTACACAAGTTATCTATCTGTGATGCATTGGCTCTTTAAACTGCATTTGTGCATAATAAAATGTTTTTATAGCCATCAATAAGTTATTGACAGGTGGATTGATTCATTCAGAGCATTACTGATAGATTAGGTTTACCAATGGTTATTCCACAGGAAAAAAAAAAAAAAAAAAAAAAAAAAAAAAATTATATATATATATATATATATGTAATAGTTTAATACACTGGTTTCAAATACATTCGAATATCGACTCATCAGCCACATTAGTAGATACAACTTTTTGTTTCTACAATAAATATCTGTTTAATTAGTAACACTTAGCATATAGATGCACTACATAGTTATTTAATTACAGACTATTATTTTACAGTGTGATCCATCGCCAACACAGACTTTAAACGTACATGGCTCCGCCTCTCACCAATGCACCACAACATAAAATAATATTGTGAATCAATTTTACTTGGTTCTTTGGTCAGGTCTTTCTTACTTTGGTCAGGACCCTCACATAACCACAACAAAACATGTATTATTTGGGTGATGGATATCGCTGTTGCAGTGGTACTATGTTGGAGTGAGCTGCTCTGATAACTTGGGTCATATACAGCAGATATTTTGCTGGAATTTTGAAATACTTTATCCACTTACCACAAATGGTAAGTGATAAGTGTTTTCATTCTCTAAATCTTTATTAGTGTTATATATCGTAGGGTAATGCCTACAAGATGCTAGTATAATTCTAAGTGTTTAAACATTCCTGTAGCACTGCTGTTTCTGATCCACTCAAAGCAGAGCAACACACTGCAACACATCACCCAAATAGCATGTTCAATGAGGACTAACAATGATATGTTTAAAAAATAAAAAAAACATTACATAGTATGTGGATTAATTGCATCTCTATAATAAGGAAGCTGATGAAGTGGGAAATTCTAGAAGAAACAAGAGAACATAGCTAATGGAGTGGCTGGTGAATCAAGTAGCAGCTTGAACACATTAAATAAAATGGAAAAAAATTCAATTCCTCCAGCCATAAGAATGACCAGGGATGAACAAATAAATAAACTGATTTTACTAAAATGTTCTCATAAGGACTGGCTTATATTTTCTATGGTCTTGCCTGCTGCTGAGCATTTCGGATTGTAAGGTGCCTCATCAGAATGGTCAGGACAGTCTGAAAAACCATCACACTCCCACTGGATGCTGGGTAAGCACCTTCCATCTGAGCACTGAAACTCCGACTTCCCACAGGAACGATATTCTAGATGGACAAGACAATGAAAATTATAATTATAATTAAGAATGTTGACAAAGATTACCAAATGTTAATCCTTTGATGGAATCATACCCCTTAGGATGGAGTTACGTACAGCAATGTGTCAATCAAACTCTGTCTACTACATAATAACTGTGCTTTATTTGTTCTAACTGCTTTTCCTGTCTGTTTTCTTTTAATTCATAAGTTTGAGATGTGCTTTGTTCTTCATCCATGGCACTGCCAGAGCACAACGATTACTGGATTGAACCTGGATTTCTGTTGGACAGGTGATGTTGCAGTCCTACAAGAAGGACTTACTGGACTTATAGTTTTTTTTTCAATTATTGAATATGGACACCTGTTCACTACACAATCTGTACATGGCTGTCCTACACTGCTGCCTGGCTGCTTAAGAAAAATCTCCCACTGAGCCTTGGACCTAAGAAAGGTTTCTTCCTAAAAAACAAGTTAGGGAGTTTTTCTTTGCCACTGTCACTTTAGGTTTCAGGCTCATAACACTGTAAAGCTGCTTTGAGACAATGTACTTTTGTAAAAAGTGCTGAATAAATAAATTAATTGAACTTGAGCTAGCACTCAATTGAAACCCACAAGAGAGAACTTTTTGAACAAAGTAATTCCACACAAAAAAGTCCTTGTTTTTGTTGGGCAATTAAACTCACTGGAAACCCTATATTTGGGTCTGCCAGCACTATTTGCATTCATGGGCAGCTTCACCTATGATTTCTTTGTTCTGCAGTATCTACATTATCTGTCTGATAAGACTGAACATACCACCTGCCTGTTTTCTGTACTGTGGTTGATCTAATAAAGATGCTTTTATATAATCACCTTTCTTTTCATTTCTGGTGGTTTTATATTTATTCCTATACAATTAACGTGTATTGCTGTACTGTGTATAACTGTGTAAGATGTATATAAGTAAAAATGGTGTGGGTCAGAAGGTAAAAGGCGACGATTTACAAAACAATAAAACAAAACAGGAGAGAAAAAAGAGAAAAGGTGAACGAGACAGACAGACAGAAAAAAGAAAAAAGAAAAAAGAAAGAAACAGCTAAAAAGAGATTAAAAAAGGACAGAACTGAGACAGAAATGAAATAGATACTGACTGCATTTAAGCGACTCGTCAGATCCATCGGCACAGTCATCATCTCGGTCACACACAAACCGCTGTGGAATACAGTTTTTATTCCTGCACTGAAAAGCTTCACCTGAGCATGTGTGATTCACAGCTGTGTGAAAAAGAACAAGGTAAAACACATACTAAGTTGCCATTCACAATTTTAAAAATAATGGCTCTAAAAGGTTTTCAGAATCCAGAAACAGGAACAAATTTTCATTAAACAAAAACTACATAAGAAACTTTACCACTTTGAAATGTAAGTTCAAATGTCTGTAACAGTAGGTTGCAGTGTATTCTGTTGAAATTATACTGTAGAGAAGATATGGTGCTGTGATACAGACTTGATTGCAAACAGATGTTTATTTAACAAGAAGTACAATATCACTTATTAAGCTTTCTACAGCAAAGTTTAAGAGAGGCTGACAGAACCGATAACCTTTAATTCTGCTTTCAGAGTTAGCATGGCGGCTTGGTGGTTAGCACGTTCACCTCTCAGTGCTGGGGATCCAGAACTGAGAGGTGAACATGCTGGATCCCCAGCACTGAGAACCGATAACCTCTAATTCTGCTTTCAGATTTGGCATGGCAGCTTGGTGCTTAGCACGTTCGCCTCTCAGTGTTGGTGATCCAGCAGGTTCTAATCTCCAAGCCACCATGCCAACTCTGAAAGCAGAATTAGAGCTTATCGTTTCTGCCAGCCTCTCAGTGCTGGTTCAAAATCTAATCTGTGTGGAGTTAACATGATATTCCTGTGTCTGCATGGGCTTCCTCCAGGTTCTCCAGTTTCCACCCACAGTCCAAAAACATTGATTTATTTTGAATTACCACATATGACAAAACTGATCTCATCTATCTGGACCTTAGGAGAGAAAAAATGAATGCCTGGAAAGGATGTTTACATTAAGGTGAACCTGGAAAGTTTATTGTACTTGACTGAAATTCAGGGTTCGCCAAAAAGTAAGAAGGTCCAGTTCTCTTTTGAAAAGTATAGCTTTTAAATAGAGTCTGTTACATACTTATTATGAAGTTATTTTTATAAACAATATCAGTTTGATTTTTTTACTGGTTATAAATTAACTTCCTGCTTTCACACAGGCTTTGGCATGGACTTTCCCCCTTCCTGTGTCTTCTTGTCATGCACATCATCATATATCAGACATGAATTTTTCAGCAGCAGATGGGAAAATGGTAAAATAAAAAAAGGGCTTTGGTCTATTTGCAACCAAAAAACGTCAATGTTTGGCAACGCAGCTCATCTAGTCTAAAGTTCTAAAGATCGGCTTCATCAGTGTTTCATGGATGCAAAATATAAAGCAAACTAAAGGTGGATATGGATTGCAAGTATTCACAATGTTTCACTGCAGAGCCTTTTTGCACTTATGGTAATTAAATTAAATTAAAATTAAAACTTTTTCATCTGCAGCAGCATTTTTCCTTTGAAACCTTAATCAATATGTCAGGTGCAAAACTGAGGGAAGTCTGAGGGAAAACTGAGGGAAGTCAATAGATGCTAATTTTTATTTGAAAATAGAAAATTGAGCAACTAAAAGTTAAATTACCAATTTGTCACAAAATGCACTTATTAAAAACATCTAGTCCTGATCAAAAACCATTTTACTGTCATTGTTTTATTGCCTTCAAAGGTCAACTTACAGTTACTCAGCCAGTAGTACACATAAAGCTCACTCATTCACTTGCACATTTTCTAATTTACTCTGCTTGATCAAATTACCTCATGCTCAATTATTTGAAAAGGGCGTGTGTTTGTGTGTGTGTGTGTGTGTATGTGTATGTGAGTGTGTATGTATGTAGTTGTTCTTTGTGCCTCCTCTCAGAACAATGTCACTGACCTACATCTCTTCTGCATAAAACATTTCACTCTCTTACTCATCGATTTGTCCAAAACATAAACTGAAAAGGTATTTACTTCTACTAACCCACTCATTTTTATTATTTACATAATCATTTCTCTCTTCAAGAGGGTTTTAAGTTCATCCCAAAGGTGTTCATCCCCAAGACTGATGTCAGTTCTCTGTGTGGGTTAGTGAAGTTCTTTCACACCACACTCACCTAAGCATATCTTTATAGACATTGGTATAATTATGCTGGAAATAGGTCCTCCCTATATTGTTTCCACAGTTGAGAGCAGAATTTTTTTTCCCAATGCTATTTTACTCATATAAAGTACTTTTTTTTATCCTTATAGTATATGATTAGTATATTAGTATATGAAGTCATTTTTTAAATACTTTTGCATTTATCTGAAAAGTAGTTTCAATCTTTGCAATAAAATTGCAATTGCAATTGTCTTTTCAACAAACTTTAAACAAGAACACTCTTTAGTTCCATTTAAAACATGAATACCTAAAAACCAAGAATTTCTTATGCCAAACATGTCACAAAAATATATACAGGTAAATTTGAATATAACAGCATCTCTGTCCACTTGAAGAATTTTAAAATGTACATAAATACATAAATGTAACAGCACATAGGTTTCCACCTAGACGACCCTCCTCAAACGACCCTCCTCCTTTCTCTCACACACATACACACACAGACACACACACATACACACACGAACACAAACACAGGAAGAGAGGTAAATAGGTAAATGGGTTTTCTACCAGCAGTATAATGAGCATTTGCTCATTGCTCAGCCTATTGATTTAAGAAGAAGTAAAGTAGCAAGGTCATGCAGAAACAAAGAGATGGACGCTTAAAAAAGAGCAGGAGAAGAGACAACAATAAATACGATTCATTTTTGACACGTTAAACCATGTTTTCTTGCCATTCTGTTTTGATTAATCTTTTTCTTTACCGAAGAATAAACTATTCATTTATGAGTTAGAGATTCTGAGGGAAAGAGAAAGAGTGAGGAAAAGAGGTACATATTGTATCATTTTAAGCTAGTTTTAGTTCTCATTTACATGTGTGAACGTATGTGAGTTTACATTCTCACAAACTATTAAAATGGCATTGATTGGAAAGCATATCAGGTTATTTAATCCTGAAACTGGGATAAATGTTCAGGTACTTAAGAGGTTCAGCTATGTACTAATTACCATTTAATCAGACAATTGTGTGGTGCGAGCACAAAAATATGAAAATACTGTAATTAAAAAAGTCATCAAAAGTCACAAAGAAACACACAAATGTTGGTTAAATGGAATCAAGTCAAATGATGCATTTAAATATTTGTGGGAAGGACTCCAAGAAAAAGCATGTAAATAAGAATTATTGCATTATTATATCTGACACAAATGGCTGGAACACAGCTGTGATGTATTAAACTAAAAAACTTCTGTATTTCTGACATATATTTGGAGGATGGTACAGACATGTCATGCTTGGTGAGAGAGAGAATTGCAGCCAGACATAATGACATGATAAACAATTAAAATCAGTGAGCTGGCAAAGCATGGAAAGAGTGAAGACACACAAACATAATTTGAATATAACAAATACTGTAAAGGAAAGAGATAGGGAAAAAGAGAGAAAGAGAGAGTACTTACCACACTGAACCTCATCTTCTCCATTCTCACAATCATTCTGCCCATCACACAACCAGGCAGTAGATATACAGCTTCCACTCGGACATGAGAAGAGACCCTCGGCACACACCTGACCTACATTGCCTGTCAAAAAGCAAAATACAATTTTCACTTAAAATCCTAATTCGGAAGTGAGTTTACTCTTAAAAAGGTGAGGGTGTTTAAAGGGTATATAAGTTTGTGTTTATTTTTAAATTTGTTATTGTATCCTTATCTTAAAAAATTGATACATTGTGTTCCAACAAATTACATATTTCCTATACAAATCATCATTGGTGCTTTAATTACCACAAAATTTGAAATACTCTACAGGATCCTTTGGAGGATTATTTACTCTTTACAACCACCAAGAAATGGCTTAAGTGACTTTATTTTAGCAATATTAAGTGAGTTGTCAACTGCACACTTTGCAGCTTGATTCAGGGTGTGTCAGTGTGTATTTGCTTTTGCAAATGATACATAGGTGTGTTGTGGCCATCATGTGCAATGCACCAATCAGTGTATTACTTGCTATTTTCCATAAGAGCTCTATAAGGTGTGGAATGACATTGGCAGATTTCTATTTTAACAATGCAGTGTGAACAAATTACAACCTATAGTCATGGAAATCCAAAAATAACCTGGATAGAAAACATCACAATGTGGACTGGTTAATCAGGTGCTAGCCTACTGCAAGCAATGCAAGACAGGGGGCATTTGAAGGCTGACTCATCCGTGAGGCCAACAATAGCAGCGCAACAAGGGCATATGACAATCATTTCATGTAGTAATAATTATATCTGAAAATTGTACTTGTACTGTACAGATCACATAATGGAAAATTAATTTATGAAGAGAGTTTAAATAAAAGACAGAAGTGAAATGTATTTTAAAGATTGTAAATGACAATTAACTGATAAAGAGATTAAAAACTACTGTGAATTGAGTGTTTAAAATCCAGAATGACAGATACAAGCAAAAACTGCTGGTTGACTGATTTAGGAACTGTAACAACGAGCGTCATCTTACACATCACGATGCCTATTGCTATCCAACATGGACGAATACGGTAGATTCGAAATGAGGTGTGTTTAGGTACATTTCTGCTGTATTGCTAACAAGGCAATGGAAAACACAGCTACACTACTGACTGAAAACCTACAGTGGGATGTACAGTACCCCCCCCCCGAGTCATGAATGAAACGGCACGTGACACGCTGATGGTTTATTGCACATTATGCATTAAACACACCCAGGGATAATTAAGAAAATTAGTACATGCATCACATTGTGTACCATGCAAGGCACAATTTTCCCATCAGGTCATATAGCAAAGGAATGTCCTAAATCAAGACGCAGATTGCGCGGTTGCCTGCTTGCTAAAATGCGTGTAAATACATCCTTTAGTGTTAAAAGATTGTAAAACGAATTATGATGTATTAATTAATTTCATTTTAATAACTTGAGTAGTATTTTGTAGGCGGATTGGGAATTTTAAGTGTAATGAAAAAAATAAATGTATATCAATTAAAGATTAAACTAAACCAGAGCAATATTGTAAACACTAAAGTAAGTAAATATCCCATTACAACACACAATTTATGTTCAGCAATTTCTCAAGCTGTGTTTTATGATTATTTATAACACTGCACTGTTATGAGTTCAATTTCTAAAAGGTCTAAATCCAGGATGAACAATAGGGTGCCTGTTTGCTCTGCTTTATGCTAATTAGCTTTTTGCATTCAGTCTATTGAGGTAATCCTTAGGCAACAATGATCACTTTGTAAAAGGATTAGCAGCTGCAAGTGTCTATGTGCTAAAAACTGAAAGTGTACCACCGCATTGTGTTTCATCTGAGTAATCGCCACAGTCATTGGCTCCATCACAAATCCATTCTGGCCTAACACACAGTGATGTAGAATTACACCTGAGAAAACCTCCATTATACACATGTACTCCCAACTGGTGATAATCACTACAGTCCAGACTACCTGAAAAAAAACAACAGTGAAGTGGATTGGACATAGGTTAAGAAAAAAAAGTCAGAAACTGACACACAGTAAGTCTTTATGATTGAATTTTCTAAATCCTGTTAAGATGTATTAGATGATGAATTTAGAACAGATGGATAGATAGTCAATCAGCTTGTAGTTAAGGACCCAGCTTTGTGAACTGAAGGTCCCTGGTTCCATTCCCGGTCCCACCAAGCACTATGAATGAAGTGCCCTTAAGCAAGGTACCTAGCCCCAATTGCTCTCTGGGCAAAGTCTACAGGTCTGCCCACCACTCTGGGCACGTTTGCTCACTTCGATAGTGTGTATATGTGTTTTTCATTGCCTGTATAGGTTAAATGTGGAGGACAAATTCCTCTGTTTGTAAGCACAATAGGTAAAATAATACAGTTTATCAGCTTATCAGCTTAGTATAGAAAAGATAAATATGGCATTTTTATGCTAATATGTTAATATCATTTTTTGCAATGCTAAAAAAAATGTGCATATATTAGAGACTTTTTAAAGTGATATTTTATAAATATTGTTAATGAAGGCTGTTCTTACTGCAGTTCTTTTCATCAGAGGCATCTGCACAGTCAATAATCAGATCACACCAGGCAGTCTGTGACACACATGAGCCATCTGCACAGCGGTATTGCAAAGAGGAGCACTGACCTGTAAAATACAAACCATTGCACACTGTCATGGTAGCATGAGCTAGACATATTCTTTTAGCATCTATTCAAACAAAACACAAATAATTAATCTAAATCTCACACTGCCATTATGACTACCATTCAAAATGTTTTGAAGTACTGTTTGCTTCATGAATTGTATTCATACCGTTAGATTTAAAAAATACTCATTCCAGAAACTTAAACATAGTGATATTTTGTGTGCAGGGCAGGGCTTGGCTGGTTGCTCCGCCAATGGAAAAGGTTTCCATGGGTTTTCCCAGCATGCGTTGTGGCTAGGGGATAAAAGGAGGGGCACACGTTCGGTGTGAAAGTGAGTTTCTAAAGTGTTGTTTTGAAGTTCTGTGTTATTAATAACAGATGTTATGCTAAAATGGTTTACACAGTTGTTTCCTTGCCAACCCTACAATATTCTGGATCCTTAAGAATGGAAATATTCTATGAACAACACTGAAAATGGAACAACACTTGTAAGCTATAATTAAATATTTAACTCAAAAAAATGCAACAACAAAAAGTATTAAAAAAAAACATCTAAAACCGTTAAGAAGTTAAATAATATTCAAATGAATGTTCTTACTGTTGCAATGTGTTTCATCAGAGTTATCACCACAGTCATTTACTCCATCACAAAAATGATCGTTGGGAACACAAAGCTGATTATAACATCGTTTATAACCTCCTTTACAATCACGGTTATCTAGAGAGAGCAAGTGAGTGAAAAAAGAGGGAGAAAGAAAGGAAGGCAGAGAGGGAAAGACACGCAGGTAAGACTGACAGGTCTTATACAATATGACAACTACAAGCTCTTTTTTAGATACTTGAAAACTCAACTTTTTTTTTTAAGCTGTCATAATTATATCTTAACTTTGTGTTGTAGCAGCTAATGAACAACTTAATGGTGGTGAGACATAAATTGCTTCCTAATGGTTGTAAAAAGTATTTATGAAACTGGTAGTTCCGGTCCTTAAATCTGACTGGCCATTTGTCCAAACTTGACATGACAATTAGGCACACTGTGGACTGGTTGAAGTTCATATAAATGTGCCAGGTTGTTAAAAAAATGTAAACAAGAGGAAATGATGTATGTAACTGGTCACTGAACTGAATCATCTTGCATCATACTGCATCCTAACTTGAATGATTAAGATGCTGGAGCAACATTCTTGTAAGTGCTAAACAACAACAAAAAGACTCCGAAACCAACTGTTACAGCTCACCAGCAAAAAATGTGCCAATTTGAATGAACAACACTTTAAATTTATTCACAAAAGACCAGTTTGTCAATCCTTTTGTTTTACATAACATTGATGAATTAAACCTTGTTTTATTATATTGTTTTAATACATGGTTTATAAAAGCAATAAGGCACCTAAGTTGTACATTATTGTGAATAAATCAGGCCAAATTTAACTCATTCATGTTAAATTTCATTCCTCTACGTATATTATTACAACTAAGAATATTTAATTGCAACACCTTTGTCCAGGACACTATTTTATAATATTCGAACCCCTGGGGTTCGTAATGTTTTGTAATCATTTTAATTATGCATTAAATATGATTTAAATGTAATTGTTTTGCTTAGGCATCATGGGGGCTTAGTTGTTAGCACGTTCGCCTCTCAGCGCTAGGGATTCCCAGTTCGAATCCCCACCTGGGTGGAGTTTCCATGTTCTCCCCGTGTCCGCGTGGGTTTCCTCCGCGTTCTCCGGTTTCCTCCCACAGTCCAAAAACATGGATCAAGTCAATTGGTTTCTCCAAATTGCCCCATGTAGAGTGTGTCTGTGTAGTGTGTCTGTGTGAGTGAGTGTGTGCCCAGCGATAAAATGGCGCCTGAAACGTTCTCCCCTGGATGGGCATGGGGAACCCCACCACGACCCTAATAGAGGATAAAGCGGGAGATAATGAATGAATGAATGAATGTTTTGCTTATTAATACAGCCACAGAGCACACCTCCTTTTTTTTTTCCCAGGGATGTGTAATATTCTACATTTAAAACATGTGAACTGAGAAGCTTTAATAAATGTTGGACACTAAGAAATCATAATATTTTACCAATTCAGAAATCTAGAATTTTTTTTAGACAGCCAGCTGGTAAAGCCAGCAGAATCGCACACAAAGAAAGAATTGGACTAAAAGCAGAAGGTTGTACATGCTGTGATCTCCACATGCATTATAAATAACACAGGAACTCAGGAGGAAGTGAGAGTGTGCAGATCAAGACAATTCCTCTCTAAATATGGTTTAATGTTCTTTGCAAAAGAGATGTTTGTTTTATTTTAGTTGACTCTTATATATATATATATATATATATATATATATATATATATATATATATATATATACACACACAAGGGTGTTGTAGCTCAGTGGTTAGGGTGTTGGGCTATCAATCAGGTTGTGGGTTCAAATCTCAGGTCCACTGAAGTTACCACTGTGGGTCCTGGGGCAAGGCCCTTAACCCTCATCGCTCCAGGGATGCTGTTTCAACCTTGTGTTCTGACCCCAACCAAGTGTGGATATTTGTAAGTCGCTTTGGATAAAAGCATCTGCAAAATGACCAAATGTAAATGAATCACAGTAACCCTAGTAATTGTGTAAGTGCAGCTAGAACCTGTGATTTCAAATAATAATATATGTAGATATAGTCAATAAAGCTTTCTTAAGGACACTATAAGCCTGCAATTGTTTCATGAAATTAAGTCAATCATCTTAAAAGTAATGTCATCATCTTAATACCATGTTTATCATATTAAAAGTGTTTTTGAACCAGTGTTTTGTCTTTTGTCACAAAACTGGAAATAGTAACAACAATGTGTTAATTTTAGTTTATTTCTAGTTTATTTATCTTATATTTACATTTGGTCATTTAGCTTCATCTAGCTTTTTAAGTGACAAATATCCCATCTTGGTTAGTGTCAAAATACAGGGTTGGACATACAGCAGCGCTGGAACAATGAGGGCATAGGACCTTGCTAAAGATCCACACTGGTAACTTCAGTTGACCTACCACACCATCTTCCAACCAACCAAACACAATGATCATGAAAATTCAAGTCTTTGCTTGTGAGTGTTTAAATTTTAGCATTCTCAAATGCTTTTGGTCAAAGTATATGTGTTTTTTTTTGAGAGAATTTAGACAATTTGTGACTATTCGTCTTTATACAGTTTGTATTTCGGGCCACCACAGAGGAAATATCTGCATATTTGATAACACATAGAACAACTAAATTGTTGTGATTGTGTATGTGTGGTTAGGGGGGGAGGGGGGGCATAAAACAACAAACATTAATCCCAATCTGTAATCACAATTAACCCTCTAGCTAAAATGTAATGATCATGGTACTCAAGCACTTGCATTTCTGTAATTACTTTACAGTACATCACAATTCTGTAACTCTGTTTAAGATAACTATTATGATCTTTTTGTAGGCCTAAAAGACAGTCATCCATCCATTATCTTCCGCTTTATCCTCTACTAGGGTCGCGGTGGGGTTCCCTATGCCCATCCAGGGGAGAACGTTTCGGGCGCTGGGCGGATAGACCCAGGACAGGGCGCCAATCTATCGCTGGGCACACTCAATAACTCAGACAAACACGCTCTATATGGGGCAATTTGGAGAACTCAATTGACCTTGATCCATGTTTTTGGACTGTGGGAGGAAACGGGAGATAAATAAATATAATTCGACTTTCAGCAAGAGAAAAGGACTTCTTAATTAACCAATTAATCTCTTTTTACTACACTGCTCTATTTTGTTCTGAGTAGGCAACACGTACCCATAATACAAATACAAATACAAATTGTTGAATTTTGGCAATTATATGCTGCAACTTTGTATTTTGTTTTCATATGAACAAAGGTTAAATGATATAAAATAAAGGACCTTTAGTAGTTTCAAAAGATCTTTGACCTAAAGCTTGATGAAATCATAATATAATTTGCAAGCGAGGGATTCTTACCGTGATATCACAAATTAGTTTTGACAGCATAAAATGACCACAGACTACTTTTAAATGTGGTGAATCTTTGCAAAAAGCTGCAATGTTTGGCCACATCTTTGTAAGTGCATCCTATTCCCCAACTGTTTGGAACTAGTTGCAAAAAGTATTAAATTATAGATATGGACAGCAGGCAAGCCAGTGTTGTAACTCGTATGAAAATGAAACCCGGTATTGTTCCGCTGAAATAACCATGGACTTTCCATACTTTCTATAAAAATGTCACCCATTAAATAAAGTATTAATTCATTCATTATCTCCTGCTTTATCCTCTATTAGGGTCGCGGTGAGGTTCCCTATGCCCATCCAGGGGAGAACGTATCGGGCGCTGGGCAGATAGACCCAGGACAGGGCGCCAATCCATCGCTGGGCACACACTCACTCACACAGCAATTTTGTAGAATTCAATTGACTTGATCCATGTTTTTGGACTGTGGGAGGAAACCGGAGAACCCAGAGGAAACCCACGCAGACACGGGGAGAACATGGAAACTCCACCCAGATGGGGATTTGAACCGGGAACCCCTAGCGCTGAGAGGTGAACGTGCTAACCACTAAGCCACCGTGCTGCCCCAATTAAATAAAGTAAAAAAATAAATGAATAAATTAAAAAAAACTCCAGATTCCTTAAATTATTTGTATTGCATACTGCATTATACATTTAAAAACTCAATTATTTACAATCCCGCACTGCATAATGTAATTTTTAACCTTCTAACAATTCTCAGAACAAATATATACCATATATATATATATATATATATATATATATATATATATATATATATATATACCGTATATGTTTGTTTTGTGGAATGAATGTGGAATTATGTGGATTTATCCAAATATCTTAGGGTATATTCCAGATTTTTTTCAGTCACTTTACTTTACTATTGTTGTTTTCAAATTGCTAGTAGTATTTTGAAATTAATTCTTTTTTCTTCAGCTTTTTTGTCAAGCGCTAATTGTTCAGTACTTTTTTCTTTATTTCTTTAGTGTGTCATAAGGCATTCAGATTCTGATTTTACAAAATTCATGTATTAGTTTTTATAGTTTGTTTTCTTGCTTCTAGTGTTCTTCATTCTTGTCAGTACTTGATTCTTAAAGTGGGTTCCGTTAATTAATAAATATGAAAAACATTTCATATATAGTTCAAATATAGAAATATAGTCTAAAAAGGGGTGGCATAGTAATCTAGAGTTTCCATCCTCTCTCTGTGTCTGCAATGGGATCTCCCTGGGTCCTTAGGTTTCTTCCCATAGTCCAAAACATGTATTGAATGGTGAATTAACAGCTTTAAATTGCACCTATATAGTGTGTGTGTGTGATAGATTGATGTCTTGTCCTGGATGTAGCGCCCAGGTGCCCAGCGCCTAAAACGCTCTTTCCTGGGTGGGCACAGGGAACCCCCACCACCCTAGTCCCTAGTATAGGATTAGGCATAAAATAATTAATTGTAATGAGAAGATAAATAGGCTATAGTATCCTCAGATGTCACCAATGTTGTGGCTTGTTTTCATCTTAAATGGACATCTTAAATGACAAGAGTGGTGTGATGAGCTGGTGAGAGAGCCGGTCTGGTACTAAGGCATTATCAAGCACTCCAGTTAAAAAGCATGTCCAATCACTTTGGCTACACTGGTCCTGCTTCAAAGGGCGATTGAATTCCTGCTAAACATTCTGCCTCTGCCCTGAGTTCTAAGGGCACTCTTGTGTAATGAAGGTCAGGATTTTTCAATCTGTGTCCTGCAGTAACCCTGTCCTGTACCACCTGCTTATTAGCTGTGAGTAATGAGGTTTTGGGAGAAATGAGAATGCTAAAAAGTGTAGGATAAAAGAACTTCAAAACGAGTTGTTAGAAAACAATGACTTGATTTTTCTGGAAAATTAATAAGGTGAGTTTAACAATAGACATATATACAAATTGCTGGTTCTCACCACAGTACTGTCTCTGTTCATCAGATTTGTCTTTGCAGTGAGTAATGCCATCACATGTGAGCCGGTAGTCAATGCATTCTCCATTACTGCACTCAAACTCAGAATACGAGTTGCAGGATGAGTTCAGAGCTAGGGAGAAAAGTAAAATAAAATATTATTGTAATGCAAAAGCATGTTTGAATAAGTGTGAAGCCAACCTGAAATATAAAAGAAATTGAATCAATTACAACTGTTATACTATTTTATTAGTTATGGATAAATAAATTAGATTAGTTTTACATAGGAATGCTTATGCTTCTAGAAGATGCATGCAAACAGATATGTTATTCACATAGGGAGGTGAACAATGCTCTTGTTTCTGAACAAACATACCCTTGATTTTGCACTTTATGGTCCATTTTATTTGTTACACCTAATATATTTTGTAGTTCTAATATTACATACTCTAATGACTTTAATGATAAGGACCACCACAGAGTTGTTGTTTTTTTCTTCAGGTGGTCAGTACTGTACCGTTGCCATTTTTAAACACTGTCCACTTTATAATCCATTACCCATATAATATCCATATATAATCCATTGTGAATGTGAAATCTGTGCACTTTTAGGGGGTGGATTCTTTTCAGTCCAGCAGTATTGCAAAGATATCTAAAATTTCTAGCATCATTGAGATTTATCCATCACCCAAATTATACCTGCTTTGTGGTGTCCAGACCACGGGAGAACAGAGTACAGAGGACAAAGACAGACTATGCTATGAATTAGTAGAACTATAAGAATCTATATGGTAAGTGAATGTGATAAAACAG
>JAFMOD010000370.1:16126-61478 GCA_019802435.1 Corydoras maculifer
GAAATCTGTGCACTTTTAGGGGGTGGATTCTTTTCAGTCCAGCAGTATTGCAAAGATATCTAAAATTTCTAGCATCATTGAGATTTATCCATCACCCAAATTATACCTGCTTTGTGGTGTCCAGACCACGGGAGAACAGAGTACAGAGGACAAAGACAGACTATGCTATGAATTAGTAGAACTATAAGAATCTATATGGTAAGTGAATGTGATAAAACAGTATAATGAATGTAAAAACAATATGTAGTATGCAGACCTTAATTGAGAAGTACTTTTATTTGGATAATGGAAAGAAAGTTATTTATTAAAATTCAGCTAATGATTTTACGAAGTATATAAATCTTACTGTCATTGCCCCTGACTTGTCACAAATTTCACTGCTGTAATTAGTCACACCATGTTGACTGTAAACTACTGTAGTACAGCAATCAAAGGATAATTTGTTCATTTGCATTTTAGAACATTTTAGTTAAAAAAATTGTCATCGGAATAGATAGGTTATTTACATTTTATATTTATATATTCATATTTATATATAATGTATGAAAGGTTTTTGCAACTGGGACTTCAAATGCTTTACATATGTGGTCTGAAAAGCCAGTTTCTTTTTGACATTGGTAGGAGACAGTCAAACAGGTGTTAAACGGGTAGAAAATTAATTACACAATATTTTGTTGCATATTATTAGTAACAACTGGCATGTGAAAAAGTTTGTAGTTTATCTCATACACACACTGTTATGTAATACATGATTTAAATATTATTAGTGATTAGTACCCATAAAATGGGTAGTTTCGGTCCTGATATATGATTGGCTGAGCAGTTTGACCAGCACTTGAGATTACTGAAAATAATGCACACTTCTGACCACATCAAACCGTAAATGTGGATATACAAAACATTATTTTAAGTCATGTTCTATTAATGGAAACACAGATTAATATAAACAGCAAGCTCATTCCCGATGAGCAGTAAGCCTGTAACAGTTGTTGTTTATGAATTGTGTTCTGTATTACAGCCACTAGATGGCATTTTTTATTGTTAGAGAAACTGGTATCCTCTTACTCAGCAATCAGTGTTCACTTTAAACATCTTTTCCCTTTTTTTCTTCACAATAATGTACACATTTGCAGGCCTTATTGCTTTAATAAATAGACAACAGTGACAAGCTCTTGCTTTAAGATACACATCAATATGGAGTTGATAGCATTAGTAATAAAAAAATGATTCTTTTAAATTAATGACTGCTGTTAATTTTATTCATTATATTCACTAGTTCTCTCATTACTATATTAACTACTACATAAAGTAAAGCACTTCTGTTTTTCACAGTTATTTTTTGATGCAGCTTTAATTCACATTGTGTGAAACACACAGACCCAACAAAAATAACACAATTCAATGCCAACTATTAAAATATCTGACTTTTGTGGCTTTTTATGATTAGCTTGCATTTACAAATTAAAGGCATTTTTCTGCTGATACCTTTTTAAATTGTATTATTTTTTAACTTAATAACTTGAAGTATTTTGATATTTGATGATGCACAATGTGAATAAAGCATTAGGACACCTGCACATTACATTTTCAGAAGCTTCTATGATATTCATGTTGGTTCTACCTTTGCAGATAAAACAGCTTCCTCTCTTCTAGAAAGGCTATATACAAGACTTTAAAGTATATCTGTGGGGATTTTTGTTAGTTCATCTAGTATTGCATTTGTGAGGTCAGAACATTTGTGAGGTCTAGTTTATCCCAACGTTGTTTGATAGGGAGGTGTGAGCTAGTCAAATTGTCAAAAATCATATTGACCAAACCAAGACTTTACTTTTTACACAGGGACAATGTCATTTTGAAACAGAAAACTGTCAGTTTTTGTTTTTTACAATACAATTTAAGTTAAACATACAATTGTTGACACGTAGCTTATATATCTATAGCAGGGGTGCTCAATACGCCGATTGTGATCGACCGGTCGAACGCGAAGAGGTGTCAGGTAGATTGCGATAGAGGTTTGAGGAAGAAAAGTACTTATTACGTATCAGCGCTTTTTTTACAGCACAGTATCTGAAGCGCTTATACACACGCGCAGACACATTCACACACAATGTGATTCATTCTAAATCGCGATATCTATCCCTGTTCAAGCGAGCAGTCCGCCCCCTCCCCCCGTCTCTTTTGCTGTTCCCAAAACCAGCACGTGGCCCCGCCTCCATGCCTGAATTCGAAGCACTGCCTCTAGACTCATCTACATTAGATTTACATTACATTAGATTTTTTTTAGCACTTTATTTGATTGTGCCCAGCGATGGATTGGCGCCCTGTCCTGGGTCTATCTGCCCAGCGCCCGGGACGTTCTCCCCTGGATGGGCATGGGGAACCCCACCGCGACCCTAATAGAGGATAAGCGGGAGATAATGAATAAATGAATGACTTTATTTGATTGACAATATGAGTGAAGGACGAGTGAAGCTCAAAAAGAACTAAAATGTTTCACTTTCATTTACAGTCCCTGACATAAGTTCTGTCACTTATCCATGTTGTGGAAAAAAAAGCTTATAACCTGACTTTTGTAAGCCTCCGCTCGTCTTTCCCGGGATATCGGCTACGCGGAGAAACTGCGTACGCTGCTCGCGCCTGAAAACGTCCACAGGGCACGGCTGCACGGAGAGAATGCGCAACACCGAGGCACCTGTGAACGCTAACACGGATTAAACCTGTGCGGAGAAAATGCACAGTGTCGTACCGTCTTCAAAACGCGGGATGGAGAGTTCGAAACACCAGGCATAAAAACTAAACAAGAGATTTATTATTAAAAAGTGGTGTAAGGACACCAACAGAAAGGGGGAAACACAAACGCGACTAACACCGGGATAAACCCATACAAAGACGTGCACCGGGATAAGTGAACACGGAAACTAAGTAAGAAAAACACCCGATCACGTGCAAAAAATAAACCAATCACCCAACTGAGACAAAGAGTACGTTAATGAGGGGCACAGGCACCTGTGACAACTTTAAATTCATCCACTGGTTTTAGAAATGACTCATATGAAAGCCGAAACCCTCTGAAATAAGATTTAATTTACGAAAATAAATTTGCTTTAATGCAGAAATATTGATCATTTAATGAACACAGAAAGGTCAGATTTTGGCAAGATGAAAGTTTTGTCGCTCACAGAAAGTACCGTATTTTCCGGACTATAAGGTGCACCTAAAAGCCTAAAACCCCCCCACGAACCTAATTTAGGATAAAGCGGAAGATAATGAATTAATGAATAAATGATTTCATTTTTCAATCATTCATGAATGATTTCAGTATTTGCGGCTGCTGTGGTGTAATTCAACTGAAGAAATTCATCGGAGAAATCCACCTTCTGCCACTTTTCCAGCGTCCATCCGTTTAGCAGACTGTGGGCCTTGACAAAGGCCACACGGTTTTTTACCTGCCTTTTGGTTAGTGCTGGCTTTTGGGCACTGATTCGACCACGGAGGCCATTTAGAGAATTCTAGAAACTGTTCTAGTTGTCACAGGGACTTGAGGTGACCAGGCCTCGTGGAGCTCTGCTGCAGTGGAAGAGGGACTGGCTTTGGATTTTCTAACCAACAAACGTTCTTCCCGAGCAGTTGTCTTGTGGGGTCTGCCGGACCTGGCCTTGTCAAAAACATCTCCAGTTTTTAAAATATTTTTAAAATATTTTTTACAATGTCAAACTCAAAATGTATTTGCTTTTATTAATGTTCATGTTTTGTTTGGGGGCAGCACAGTGGCTTAGTGGTTAGCATGTTCTTCTCTCAGCGCTAGGGATTCCCAGTTCGAATCCCAATCTGGTTGGAGTTTCCATGTTCTCCCTGTGTCCACGTGGCTTTCCTCCGGGTTCTCGGTTTCTTCCCACAGTACAAAAACATTGATCAAGGTCAATTGAATTCTACAAATTGCCCCATATACTGTAGAGTGTGTTTGTGTGTGAGTGTGCCCAGCGATAGATTGGCATCCTGTCCTGGGTGTATCTGCCCAGCGCCCGAAGTGTTCTTCCCTGGATGGGCATGGGGAACCCTCCCGTGACCCTAATAGTGGATAAAACGGAAGATAATGGATGGATGGATGGATGGATGGATGTTCTGTTTGGGGAAATGTGGGTTACAGTGATTGTTTTACATTTGTGCTGTATACTGTGTGTTTGGTCGTTTGGGTGTACTAAAATCTGATTTTCTCCATACTATTTGCTGTAATGTGTTTAATAAAAGAGCAATTCTAACAGATTCGACAATACTAACATGATGTGTGTAAACAGGTTTTAATATCAAAGCCTAAAAAATAGAGACTGACCCCAGTAGATCTCGATGACCTGTCCAATAGAAAAGTAGATCTCGGCCAGAAAAGTGTGGGCACCCCTGATCTATAGGCTTAAATTATATCACTTCTAATATATGGCATGTTGTCCTTTAAGTATTATGGACAAGCTTTCTTCCTATATTTTTATAGCCTGAGGCAGTATACTCCTGGATGCACATACACATAGCATTCATATTTATAACCTGTCAGCTGAATGTTCTTCAGACAGCTGAAAATATAAAGCTCTTAGTGCTCCCACACCACAGCTTCAACTAGACTCAAGACTTAAAATAGTTTCACTAAGTGTTTTTCTTAGTGTGAGCACAATATCAGAGACAGTACAGAAAAGTCATTTTTCATTCTCTTAAAGTAAAAATTTTTACTATCAATTAGAAAAGATGCAACTTCATAAAATCCAATAAAGCTGAAGGAGATAATAACAGGTGTAAACTCAGATGCCCTGTAAGAATTGTAATGCTTGCCACTTTTGAAAATAAAAATACTCATAACATTAATCCACAGCAGTTTAATTGAGCTACAGATTTCATAGTTAATATCACGTATCATTTTTCACTGTATTTCTTACTTGAGTCTCGGGTCGCCAAGTCTCGGGCACAGTCACTCACATAGAAACACACACAATATGGGACAACTTATATTTTTGGACTGTATGAAGAAAACAGAGAAAGCCTACGTGGACATGAGGAAAACATAGAAACTACACCCAAATAAGGATTCGAACCTGGATCCCCAGCACTGAAAGGCAAGCCGTCATGCTGCTCAGCACTTTTATTTTATTTTATTTTAATTTATAAAAGTTAAAACAACAAACATTATGTGTTATGCAGCACTAGTCGGATTTAGTTATGCACAGACGTTGGTATATTTCATGTTTCAGTATCATAACTATTAAACTACTACATATTTAAATATGAAAAAGATAAACTTGTCCATTATTTTACCTGATATATATATATATATATATATATATATATATATATATATATATATATTATATAGAGATATTAAGACACAACTCTTATTCATTTAATTCAGGTGTTTCATTAAGTCCCATTGCTACAGGTTTATAAAATCAAACAAATAGCCATGTATTTTGGACAACTCCTCCTTGGATCACCACCTTACCGTGGTGGAGGAGTTTGCGTGCTTGAATGATCGTAGGAGCTATGTTGTCTGGGGCAAAAGCCCCTGGCAGGGTCTCCCAAGGCAAATTGGTCCTAGGTGACAGGCCAGACAAAGAGTGGTCCAAAAAAAACTGTGAAAATAAAAATAAAGAAAATGTGTACCCTGCCCAATCTAGGGTTATCGGGGCCCCACCCTGGAGCCAGGCCCGGGGATGGGGTTCGTCAGCAAGCGTCTGGTGGTCGGGCACTTTCCCATGGTGCCCGGCCGGGCCCAGCCCGAAAGAGCTACGTGGGTTCTCCCTCAAATGCGCTCACCACCTGTGTGGATCGGGCAGTGGCCGGAGGCGTGGGCCTGGGCGTCGCGATCCTCGGTTGCTGAAATTGGCTTTAGGAACTTGGAACGTCACTTCACTGGCAGGGAAGGAGCATGAGCTGGTGCGGGAGGTTGAGAGATACCGGCTAGATAGAGTCGGGCTCACCTGAACGCACAGCTCGGGTTCTGGGTCCAATCTCCTTGAGACTCTGGACTCTGTTCTTTTCTGGAGTTGCCCATGGCGAGAGGCATCGGGCAGGTGTAGGCTTTCTCGTGGCCCCCCGGCTTGACGCGTGCATGTTGGGGTTTTACCCGGTGGAGGAGAGGGTAGCTTCCCTACGCCTTCGGGTGGGGGAACGGGTACTGACTGTTGTCTGCGCTTATGCGCCGAACAGCAGTTTAGAGTACCCAGCCTTCCAGGAGTCTGTGTGTGGGGGGGGGGGGTGTACTGGAAACTGCTCCCCCTGGAGACTCTGTAGTCCTACTGGGGGACTTCAACGCTCACGAGGGCAATGACAGTGAGACCTGGAGAGGGGTGATTGGGAGGAACGGCCCCTCTGATATAAACCCGAGTGGTGTTCAGTTGTTGGACTTCTGTGCAAATCACGGTTTGTCCATCACAAACACCATGTTCGAGCACAAGGGTGTCCATAAGTGCACATGGCACCAGGATGCCCTAGGCCGCAGTTCAATGATCAACTTTGTAGTTGTGTCAATGGACTTGCGGCCATGTGTCTTGGACACTCGGGTGAAGAGAGGAGCTGAACTGTCAACTGATCACCACCTGGTGGTGAGTTGGATCAGATGGCGGGGGAAGATGCTGGTCAGACCAGGCAGACCTAAACGTATAGTGAGGGTTTGCTGGCAGAAGAACCTGTCAGACGGATGTTCAACTCTCACCTCTGTCAAAGCTTCAACCACATTCCGGGGGAGGTGGGGGACATTGAGTCTGAATGGGCCATGTTCCGTTCCTCCGTTGTTGAGGCGGCGGACAGGAACTGTGGTCGCAAGGAAGTCGGTGCCTGTCGACGGAAGTGGTCACCCCGTCAAGCTGAAGAAGGAGTCCTATCAGGCATGGTTGGCTTGTGGGACTCCAGAAGCAGCTGACCGGTACTGACAGGCCAAGCGATTTGCGGCTTCGTGCGTCGCGGAGGCAAAAACCCGGGTGTGGGAGGAGTTCGGTGAGACCTTGGAAAGTGACTTTCGGTCGGCTCCTAGAAGATTCTGGCAAACTGTCAGGCGACTCAGGAGGGGAAAGCAGTGTGCCACCAACACAGTATATAGTGGAGGGGGTGCACTGTTGATATCAACTGGGGACGTCATTAGGCGGTGGAAGGAACACTTCAAGGACCTTCTTAATCCCACCAATATGCCCTCTAGAGAGGAGGCAGAGTCAAGGAACCCAGAAGGAGGCTTGTCCATTACTGTGACTGAAGTCGCTAAGGTAGTCAGAGAGCTCCTTGATGGCAGGGCTTCAGGGGTGGATGAGATCCACCCGGAGTTCCTCAAAGCTCTGGATGTTGTGGGGCAGTCTTGGCTGACAAGCCTTTTCAACATTGCATGGTCATCGGGGGAAGTTCCTCTGGACTGGCAGACGGGGGTGGTGGTGCCTCTTTTTAAAAAGGGGGAACGGAGGGTGTGTTCCAATTACAGGGGAATTACACTCCTCAGCCTCCCCGGCAAAGTCTATGCAGGGGTACTGGAGAAGAGAGTCCGACTGATAGTTGAACCTCGGATACAGGAGGAGCAGTGTGGTTTTTGTCCTGGTCGTGGAAAGCTGGACCAGCCCTTCACTCTCTCCAGGATCCTCGAGGATTCATGGGAGTTTGCCCAACCGGTCTACATGTGCTTTGTGGATCTGGAGAAGGCTTCCGACTGTGTCCCTCGGGGTATTTTGTGGGAGGTGCTTCGTGAGTATGGGGTACGTGGCTCTTTACTACGGGCCATTCAGTCCCTGTATTTGCGAAGCAGGAGCTTGGTTCGCATGGCCGGCAGTAAGTCGGACTGGTTTCCAGTAAGGGTTGGACTTTGTCAGGGTTGTCCTTTGTCACCGGTTCTGTTCATAATTTATATGGAAAGAATTTTTAGGCGCAGCCAGGGGATGGAGGGTGTCCGGTTTGGTGATCTGAGGATCACGTCGCTGCTGTTTGCAGACAATGTGATCGTGTTAGCATCATCAGGCTGCGAACTTCGGCTCTTACTGGATCGGTTTGCAGCTGAGTGTGAAGCGGCCGGGATGAAAATTAGCACCATGAAGGCCATGGTTCTCAGTCGGAAAAGGGTCGAGAGTCCTCTCTGGGTCAGGGATCAGATCTTGCCTCAAGTGGAGGAGTTTAAGTATCTCGGGGTCTTGTTCACGAGTAATGGTAAGATGGAGCGTGAGATTGAAAGACGGATCAGCGCGGGGTCAGCAGTGATGCGGACTCTATACTGGTCTGTTGCGGAAAAGAAGGAGCTGAGCCACAAGGCAAGGCTCTCGATTTACCAGTCAATCTACGTTCCGACCCTCACCTATGTTCATGAGATTTGGGTAATGACCGAAAGAACAAGATCACGAATACAAGCGGCCGAAATAGGTTTTCTCCGCAGGGTGGCTGGGCCCTCACTTAGAGATAGGGTGAGAAGCTCGGTCATCCGGGAGAGACTCGGAGTGGAGCCGCTACTCCTCCGCATCGAAAGGAGCCAGTTGAGGTGGTTTGGGCATCTGGTAAGGACGCCTCCTGGGCGCCTTCCTAGGAAGGTGTTTCAGTCAAGTCCAGCTGGAAGGAGACCCTGGGGAAGACCCAGGACACGCTGGAGGGATTATATCTCTCAGCTGGTCTGGGAACGCCTCCGGGTTCCCCCAGTCGAGCTGGTGGAGGTGGCTGAGGCGAGGGAGGTCTGGGTCTCCCTACTTCGGTTGCTGCCCCCGCGACCCGAACCCCGGATAAGAGGAAGATAACAACTTTACTGAGCCACACCAAGCCACAACCTCAACCCTATCATAAACATTTGGGATGAAACTGAATGGAAAATGTGAACCAGTTCCTTTTGTCCAGCATAAGTGTATTCTGGATGAATTTACAAACACTCACAGGCACACGCAAATCAAAACAGCTTTCATCGAGCTGTGCGAACTGTTATAACTGCACAGAGATATGGAATAGGTTGTCATAAAAGTTCCTGTAGGTGTGTTCTTCATATACTACATCTAGTTTAAAAGAAACACTGTTTTGGACTGGAGTGACGTGTACATGTTTTAAAGTAGAACACTGTACTGTACTGTACTGTAAAGGCCTTCTCTGTACTGTGCTGTAAAGCCCTTCTCTCACCTTCTTCCACTGATGAAATCTACAGTTTACCTATCAGCATATCTTGAAATGTGGGAGGAAACTAGATGGTACTTTTTTTTTTTTTCTTTAAACTTTCCTAACTAAGGTATTGTAGCTTTTTGAGCAAAAACTTTTTTCTTTCTTTCCAATATCTTGTAATGTGACAACATGGCAATGCATAAAATCATGCAGCTGTAAGTAATGGGTGACACAAGTCTTTAGTCTTTACTCATAAAGGTGCAATTAACTTGACACATACAGTGATTATCACTTATTATCACTCACAATTATAACATATATCTTAACAGGCTATGTTCATGGCTATTTCGTAAATAACTCATCTCATCGTCTTCCGCTTAATCCTATAATAGAAACTAGGACCATGGTAAGGGGTTTCCCCCGTGCCCATCCAGGGGAGAACATTTTGGGTGCTGGGTAGATACACACATGACAGGGTGCCAATCAATTGCTGGGCACTCTTACTTACACAGACACACAAAGATACACACATTATTCATTCATCATTCATTCATTATCTCCCGCTTTATCCTCTATTAGGGTCGCGGTGGGGTTCCCATGCCCATCCAGGGGAGAACGTCTCGGGCACTGGGCAGATAGACCCAGGACAGGGAGCCAATCCATCGCTGGGCACACACTTACTCACACAGACACACTACAAGACACACTCTACATGGGGCAATTTGGAGAATTCAATTGACTTGATCCATGTTTTTGGACTGTGGGAGGAAACCGGAGAACCCAGAGGAAACCCACGCAGAAACGGGGAGAACATGGAAACTCCACCCAGATGGGGATTCGAACCAGAAATCCCTAGCGCTGAGAGGCGAACGTGCTAACCACTAAGCCACCGTGCCGCCTACACACATTATATTAGGGTAATTTATAATGGGGCAATTTGGAACAGCTAATTTACTTGAATCCATCTTTTTGGAGTGTGGAAGGAAACAAGAGAACCCGGAGAACCTAAGGGGACATGGAGAGAAAATGGAAACTCCACCCAGATCAGGATTCAAACCTGGATCTTCAGTACTGAGCGGTGGATGTGCTAACCCCTTAGACACTGTGCCGCCCTCTGTATATAACAGTGAGACACAATAAAGCACCTAGATATGAACGTTACATTTGACTCTAAAGCTGTTCTATGTGTCTGGTGAAGGCAGAGGAGCGATTGCAAATGAGAGGTGGAGCCAACGATATGGGTGAGATAATGGATTTTTTCTGATACTTGCCTGAGTTTATTGTCTTTAGAAAATAAAGAGGGATCCATGTTGTGAACAATGTTCGCACTCATTTTTATTTTTATTTCTCACATCGAATACCTGTTCCAACTGGTGCTTTAACGACCAGCTGCCTTTTGTCTAATAATAAATTGCTAATTTTCTGTTGAATTTCAGGAGCAGTGCACACTCCTCTCTTTTTCAAAACAGTCATTACAGTCTTTATGTTATATACAGTATGTCTGTTGTTTTTTTTAATGAATTCATTTGGACATCTTAAGTGAAAATATGCAACTTTATTTTTGTTGTCACTATATTAAAATGACTTTTAAAGTTTTTGAATTGAACATTATCAAGTTTAATATTTGGCCAATGCACTCAACACTCTCACTGTATTTAAATATATAAAGAAATTTTGAAATGACTTGTTCAAGGCTATTTTAGGATTTTATAGCCTTGAACTTTAGGTGCATTATTTCATCCTCCATTCCCTCATATCAGCTGTTTAATGTTGCATACAGATCAGATAGTGTAAATGTCCATTCTTGTCATAGTAATTTGCCTTATATCCAATACTCCATCATGTAACTGAGTGTAAGAAAGACAATAAAAATATTAATGCATTTACTATTCAATGTCCCTCTGGGGTCTAATATTGCCTAGTCCAGTGTGCTTGACAGATTTCAGCAGTTTTAGACAGAAGTTTTTACAGATGACTGAATTACAAATACAATTAATAGCATATCATTTTACACAGGCACATAAAGATTAGCACTAGTGCCAAACAATATATTTAAGTTGTATATTAATTTGTAATATTTCTTTTTTTTATACTATAGTATTTTTTTCTATCTGCTTATTCCAATTAAAGTTACAGAGTATATTGAATTTGATTCTAGATTTCATCTCTCTTCATTGGCTTCCAGTAGATGCTTGTATCCAGTAAAAGGCCCTGACACTACTCTACAAAACAACCTCTGGAACAAGGTACAACCTGGCTATCCTTCTAGTAATTACTGCCTCATGCTTTCACGACACTGTTGTGCTTATTTAATCTCCATAATCTTTATCATTGTAAGATTATGAAAGGAATTTCTTAGTGCTGCACATAATGTGGATACCTCATCTCCAGACTGTTTTAACTCATGCAAACGTTACAAAAGTATACCTGCATGGAGAGTACAAGGTCAGTAATGATACAGCATCACTGAAGCAATGAGGGTTAGGGGTTTTGATCAAGGACCCACTTGGGATTTGGAACGCCAAACTAAATATAATTATATAAATGGATCAAAGATACTTGGCTGGAACAAGTTAATTTCTGTTTTAGTCCATTGTTAAATTTCAGGGCTTTTTATGGGCCAGTAAAGTTCTTTCATATTAAAATTAAGCACTCATACCTTGGACGCAGCTAAGCTGAAATAGAACAGGGCTGTTCTGTGATAACATGTCTCCACAAAGTAAGAGGCACAGAACTTACCAAAATGCATCAAAATAAGCTTGATTTCAGACATCGATAGCAATGGTAATGAAACAACTTAATTCAGTATATAATAGGTGTCGCTATACTTAAGTCTACATAGTGTATTGATATGCAAAGGTCATGTAGAACATTATGTGAATGCTTACAGTTATTATTTACATAATTTTATGCAATTTATAACACTATATCTCCATGTTTTATGAAAGTTAAGCCTTTACTAAGCTCATCTAATCCTCTCCATTCTCCATCAGACCACTCAGTGTTATCTTGTATCTCTAAATGTTTGGAAGACATTTTATTATTAATGTCATCTCTACACCTAGAGCTAAATCGCAGCCTAAGCGAGTTGTTATACATTTCAGGCAACCTGTCTTCTTACCAAGAACTTGCTATCCCCTTAAAAAATTCTCTGATCAAACCCTTTGAGACTGCAGGAAACTTGGTGTATTAAGAACTGCTCAACTGGAACCAACCCTTAGGGTATAAGAAAGACAAGCATCAAGGCTTTTGTCCAATCTGGCACTCAAATGGTGGAAAGAGCTTCCCTTAGAAGTCAGAACAACTGATTCTCCCTGTGTGTCTTCAAAGAATCTCTTTATCCAGCACTTTAACTACACCTACTCCTTACATTATTTATTTATTTAAAACCTCACCCTACTCCTCTATGGATTGTTACTTATTTCTCAAGCTGTTTCTCACGCTGGTGTCTGATGGATTTTATACTATTCTGCTGGACATTAAACCTCATACACTACAATTATAGTTAATACTAGAAGGGAAATAGATTCCTTAGTCTATCTGGTGAGTGGCAGTTTATATTAATTTTCCATTTGCCCTCAAGTTGGAGAATGTAATTTTTTTTGTAAGTAAAGTGAAGTTGCAGTTCATATTCCTCCACTAACAGACCACATTACCCACAATACACCAGTCATTAATTTATAAATTTTGAAAAGAAAATGCATGGTCTGTTTGTGTGTTTATTGAATAATATTAAAATCTCATGTATGTATAAATGTCATCATAAATTGAATCATGTCTGATAAAAAAAAAAAAAAAAAAAAAACGAAGTGAAGTAAAAAAAGGGAGTGGGAGAGAGACAGAGAACTTACATACACAACTGTTATCACCCAGTAATATTCGCTCGCCTCGACATCCGCAAGTCACTGTGCCATTGGGTTTCAGAAGGCAGAGGTCATGGCAGCCGCCATTATTCTTATTACAGGGAGACAGCTCACCTAAAAACAAAGTTGTCATGTTGTGTTTTGTGACACATTTTCAGGAATATAGCGAGAAATAACATGCGCATGTTTTACTTACACAGCCTTGTTTCAATTAGCAAAAGTGATTTTTTTTTTTTTTTTATTGTTACAAGCAATAAAATCACGAACAAAGAAAGGACCTTTTTTGTCCCACCCAGAAATGACCCATGACCCTTTTGTTCTAAAGCAGAAGCACAAAATACCATGTAATCATACTGCCCATCAGAGGGAATTAAATACATTCTGTTGGAACTATTAAAATGGCTCTCAACAAATAAGTCAACTTGTTTCATTATCTCACATTTGTAGGACTATTAAAAGAATATGTTATCTGGTTGTTGGTGGATTGTTGGGATATTTGATTGCTGGATTATTTTACTACAAAAAACTACATAATAAAAGAAAAGGTGAAATTAGAGAAGCAGGTAAAGTAAAAAACTATAGTAATAATGAATTTCACATGTGGCTTATCTAAGTTAACTGTTTGTCTGTCTTTGCAATGAGATAAGCAAAGAAAGGCTTACATGACCCTGTAAAAAAGCCAAACCAAGTAGAACTGATAAAAGTGTAAAACAAGTAAAAGTTCTAAATAAAGTGCCCAGTAAATAGTATAAAAACAGAGTATGTACAGTGTGTACATATTAAGTATCATATATAAAATCTTGAGAAATAAGACTAAAGTTGATAAAGTATTGCCAAATCACAAGGCTAAGTACTTGTTTAATGCTGACATTCCAGTATTTTGTAAGCTTGACTGTAATTATAATAGAGCACTTTGAAGCTATATGATGCATTAACTTAAGGCTTGTATTTGAATTTTGTTCATTCGTTATAAGGTTTACTAAGCAGAATATAAGCAACAGCACTTGATACTGAAAACGTAGAGCTGTTTTTATTTGCTGTATATGTGATCAACCTGTAATTGCTGACAAACTGCTGTGGATGAACTGCATATGATATGAATTATTGATGATTTAATTGGTTATTTAAAAATAACTTGTCACAGAGAGGCATGTAAAGGTCTTTTAAGAAATTAAGAATATTTTCTTAATTTGAACAAAATAAAATAACGCATAGAATACAATTATTAGTACAGATTATCATTTAAATATTAAACCAGTGGCATACATAATGATACACAAACACAGTCCTTGAAAGGGCATCATTGTATTGGGAGTCACTGGGCTCCTCTGTGGATATGTGTTTGAACTGCACTTGGCACACACAGCCTGAGCACAGAGCCAATGCTGCACACTCACATCCGAACTGCCCGGGCATTCACCTGCTTGCACAGAGAGTAAGCATTTCCATCTGTGTGTTCATGCATAAACACACAAACAGACAGATGCAGCGTGAGCACATTTGTCCTCACACAAGCCACACAACCCTCCATATTTTAATCATTTTCTCACAGTCTAACCAGTATTTGCTAACCAGTGACAGTGCCAAGGTTTTGGTGGGAGGTCCAGAAATCTGTTTGCTTTCTCACTGATAAAATACACTCAGTGTATCTATTATTGCATTTTGTCTCTTACATTAGTTTGCATTATACATAACTGTACTGTTGTCTTAGTTTTTTAAATCACAGTATTTGTAAAATATATGTAAGGTCGTGCAATATAGTGTTACACCCCTCAACACACACACACACACACACACACACACACACACACACACACGAAGACTGACTCACAGCTATGTGTCTCATTGGCCACGACAGCAATGCCCAATGGCTGCTGGGAAATTTGATCTTTAATGACGGTCACCTCTGCCCCTGTGACTTTAGTGGCTCGCATCAAGGCTCGGCGCTCCCAATCTGACCAGAAGAGAAAATCGCCATATATCACCAAACCAAAGACTGAGCCCGGTCGGGAGCTCATGACCACCTAAAAAAAGAATAAATAAAAATATTAATAAAGAAACACTAAAAGAGCTTGGTGTGAAAAATGTACACAAGCTCCGGCTTTAACACAGAATGAACCGCAGTGGATTTAAAAGAAGTGGCTATACTGCATAACATCTAAGCACACAGACACCTGAAAGCCATTCAGTGAAAAATTGTTTTTATTGCGTTTTTTGCCCAAATTTCACCCATCAGTACTTCATTATACAATAGCTTCCAGCAAGAGCTTACAAGTGCTGTACCCCAACCCCTCAGGTTATTATTTTTAATGTTAGGAAGTTTATCCTTGTCTCTGTTGCATTAGCTTCAGGTGCTTAGGCTTTAAGATCTTTGCGAAATAAAGTGTGATGTGAATAAACTGCATATGACAACGTGGAGGGCCCAGTATTGGATAAGTGTAGTTCCTTCATTTGCTTACATATACAGTGCATCCGGAAAGTATTTACAGCGCTTCACTTTTTCCACATTTTCTTACGTTACAGCCTTATTCCAAATTGTATTACATTAATCTCTTTCCTCAAAATTCTACACAAAATACCCCATTATGTCCATGTGAAAAAAGTTTTCTTGAGAGTTTTGAAAATTTATTAAAAATAAAAAACTAAGAAACCACATTTACATAAGTATTCACAGCTTTCGCCATGAAGCTCAAAATTGAGCTCAGGTGCAACCTTTTTCCACTGATCATCCTTGAGATGTTTCTACTGCTTAAATGGAGTCCACCTGTGGTAAATCCAGTTGATTGGACATGATTTGGAAAGGCACACACCTGTCCATATAAGGTCCCACAGTTGACTGCATGTCAGAGGGCAAACACGAAGCATGAAGTCAAAGGAATTGTCTGTAGACCTCCGAGACAAAATTGTCTTGAGGCACAAATCTGGGGAAGGATACAGAAAAAATTCTGCTGCTTTGAAGGTCCCAATGAGCACAGTGGCCTCCATCATTCGTAAATGGAAGAAGTTTGAAACCACCAGGACCCTTCCTAGAGCTGGCCGGCCGTCTAAATTGAGTGATCCGGGGAGAAGTCAGAGAGGTGATGATGATTACTCTGTCAGAGCTCCAGCATTCCTCCATGGAGAGAGGAGAACCTTGCAGAGGGACAACCATCTCTGCAGCAATCCACCAATCAGGCCTGTATGGCAGAGTGGCCAGGCAAAAGCCACTGCTTAGTAAACGGCACAAGGCAGCCTGTTTGGATTTTGCCAAAAGGCACCTGAAGGACTCTCAGACCATGAGAAACAAAATTTTCTGGTCTGATGAGACTAAGATTGAACTATTTGGTGTGAATACCAGGCGTCATGTTTGGAGGAAACCAGGCACTGCTCATCACGAGGCCAATACCATCCCTACAGTCAAGCATGGTTGTGGCAGCATCATGCTATGGGGATGTTTTTCAGCAGCAGGAACTGGCAGACTAGTCAGGATAGAGGGAAAGATGAATGCAGCAATGTACAGAGACATCCTGGATGAAAACTTGCTCCACAGCGCTCTTGACCTCAGGCTGGGGTGACGGTTCATTTTTCAGCAGGACAACGACCCGAAGCACACAGCCAAGATCTCAAAGGAGTGGCTTTAGGACCACTCTGTGAATGTTCTGGAGTGGCCCAGCCAGAGCCCAGACTTGAATCCGATTGAACATCTCCGGAGAGATTTGAAAATGGCCGTGCACAGACGTCTCCCATCCAACCTGATGGAGCTTCAAAGGTACTGCAAAGAAGAATGGGCAAAACTGCCTAAAGATAGGTGTGCTAAGCTTGTGGCATCATATTCAAAAAGACTTGAGGCTGTAGATGCTGCCAAATGTGGTTTTACAAAGTATTAAGCAAATACTTAATTTAAGTATTAAGTATTAAGCTGTGAATACTTATGTAAATGTGATTTCTTTGTTTTTTAATTTTAATAAATTTTTAATAAACTCTCAAGAAAACTTTTTTCACATGGTCATAATGGGGTATTTTGTGTAGAATTTTGAGAAAAGAGATTAATTTAATACAATTTGAAATAAGGCTGTAACGTAACAAAATGTGGAAAAAGTGAAGCGCTGTGAATACTTTCCGGATACACTGTATATAGAAAATATATATATTAGAAAAAAGGGTTTCAGGGTTTAGTTGCGGGTACAGGACAGACAAGATCCTTTTTTGTGTATTATTTGAATTTTACTCATATAGTTTAGTTGCGGGTACAGGACAGACAAGATCCTTTTTTGTGTATTATTTGAATTTTTTCTCCATATAATCATTGTTTTAGTCTGCATGTCTGCCTTGAGATGGACTAGCAAGCTGTTAAGAGTGTTTCTATGCCTTGAATGACCTTTTGGCTTTTTTATCCAATAAGGCTATAGAAACAGATAGATATTTTATTTTTTGCATTCCAAAATAATCCAGATAATCACACAAACTTGTTTCTGTTGGACCATTTAAGACCCATGTAAGGGACAGTAATAAATCTACACCAAAAATATAATTAGACCAGCGAGCACTGTGGTAACAACTGAAAGACGCACTGCTCATAATTTCCTGACTGAGTCCATGAGCACAGATAAAGATACATATAAATGTGGTGAAACCTTAATACTGCTTAAGACCTTTAGACATAAACCAACATCAGGGACAATATAAAGACTTGGAAAAACACTACAATGGGGCAGAAAGCATCGATAATTACCATTTCAATACACACATTTACACTCATTTTATTATTTTATTTTATTAGTTACACCTCCTCAGTTCTACACTAAGTGTCTTGTTTTCAGTTCCAGTGATCATGAAGGTAGACTTTGTACAATTCTACAATTACAGACTGTAGTCTATCTGTTTCTCTACATGCTGTAGTTAACTTTAGTATGTTTTCCACTGATCAGTACCCCCCACAGAGAAGGTATTAGGGCGGTGGATAATTCTTAGTACTGCGGTGATACCAACATGGTGGTTATGTGACAGTGTGTGTATTGTGCTGGTATGAGTGGATCAGAAACATCAGTGCTGCTGGACAGCGAACTGTACACCAATCAAAACATAGAGGTTCCCACCACCATCACCCACCAATATAATGGTTGGCAGTCATAGGCTTATGGTTAAGTAACCAAGCTTGTGACCTGAAGGTCCCTGGTTCGAATCCTGGTCCCACTAAGTACTATGCCTCAAGTGATCTTCGGCAAATCACCTAACTCCAATTGGTCCTCAGGCATCATATACAAGCCTGCCCACCACTCTGGGAATGTGTGCTCATTTCACCAGTGTGTGTGTGTTTTAGTGCACAGATGTGTTAAATGTATAGGTCAAATTTCTCTGTGTGTAAGTATAGTAATTGAAATAGATCACTTTACTTTACTTTTAACAATACCTATTATGTGGGGTCCTGATCATTAGAGAACAGAGTAAAGGAGACTAACAAAGTATGTAGAAAAACAGATGGACCATCTATATGGTAAGAGGAGAAACAATGAACTTTATTTAATATAATGGCCGGTGAGTGTATATTAATTTTAATAGATGACTCTGTGGTAAAGCATTATTGCCCAGTAACCATTTAAAGTTCCCTTTTATTTATTTTTACAACATTCATTTGCATAAGATAAATAATAAAAGTGTATGCAAAACACCCATTTTGTGTGTAAATATCCTCCAACCACTGTGTTGTTTCTGCACTCACCATTTAATCAGTTTCACTTACTGTATAGATAAACAATAGCTCTACAATTACAGAGCATTGTTAATCTGTTTCTCTACACATTTTGTTAGACCCATTGACTCTGTTTCCTTAAATTTATGACCCTCGCAGGACCACCACCATTCAAATACCACATCAGTGGTGGATTATTCTCAAGCACACTGATGTCGTGGTTGTGTGATTAGATCTGCGGCACACTATTAAACACATCTACCTTATTGCTCCATCTTTTAGATGTAAAATCGATGACAGTTGCATCTGTTTGTGTCAGTTATCTTGTAATTCTTAATGAGTGCTCAAAGAACACTGCCTTTATGATTCTGGTTCCTCAACATTTTTTGGATGGTGACATTTTCCTCATGCATCATCATCAAAGTGCTTTAAAAATTTCAACAGCAGGGAAAAACCACCAGTGTAACACCGCACCACCACTACATCAATGGCACAGCAGTGCTGAGAATTATCCACCAATCAAGTAATATTTGCTATTTGATAGTCTTGTTGGGGGGGATGGGGGGTCCTGACAAACAAAACTACATTAAAGGGTAATAAAGACCAAAACTATGTAGAGAAACTACAGTATGTAAAGCTGGAGTTAACAAGTGAATCTATATGGTAAGTTAAAAGCAATAACGTGTTTGGAAACAAGAAGGTGAATCTAATAATGTGGGGGTGAGTATATATTTTTTTGTAGTTATATTTACCACAAAAGCTTCTTTTTTGAGTCCACTTAGAGATCTTCATCAGTAAAGCATTTTGGCCTATAATTCATAACATTTTTGCACTTTTGTATATTTACTTATTTATTTAAAGTTATCTCCTGTGGGGCGGATGATAAATAAAACACTTTAAAATGGCCATCACATTTACACACTTTAATAACGCAGGAGAGCACTCAGTGACCAAAATAACTCTCCCTCTCTCTTCTTCTTTCTCTCTTTCTCACCTTCTCTCTCTCTCTCTCTCTCTTTCTCTCTCTCTCTCTCTCTCTTGCTCGCTCACAGAATTACACTAGATGTTCCCAAGTGCGTTTTTCTAATAAGCTCCAGGTAAATAAATTTAGTTCAATGTCAGATGCACTATGGGTAGATACTAGAAGACTAAATTTGCTTACAATTTGGTAACAATTATCATTCTTATAATCCTGTTTTAGGGTCTTTATGTCTAATACTTCAGTATTAGACATAAAGTGGGTACTTTCTCCTCACACAATAAATATGTGTTATACATGTTCACAATTTTTAATATATTTTAAAAGGTAGCAGTAGAAACTAATAAAAGTGCTGCAAGGGGGTTAGGGTGAGAAACACCATAAGTAAATATAAATATAAGCAATGTATAAGCAAGGAAAAAAAATATATATATTTTGTGATGGGAATTTTGCATTGTTACAGCAGCTTTAACAATAGTAAAAAACACAAAACAAATTTGAATAATAATACTATAAAATTATACAATTATATAAATATATATAAATACAAATACAAATAAAAGTATAAAGTACAGTAAAAAGAGTTAAAATTTACAAATTTCACGAATATTAACTGAGATAAATATATATTGCACTTCAATATTTTGTAAGAATTTTCTTTCAGTTGAATTATTGCATGTGTTGTAAAAGTATCGCACACATATGTGAACAGGATGTAAGGTTATCATGATTGTAAGTGGTTAGTGAGCTGCTGAGGGACGTGCTGATTGTAGAATCTTACAGAATATTTTATCTTGTAGAATCTTTTATCCCTTCAAGAGCTACGATAACTCTCTTTAGAGCATCATGGGTTTAGGAGGTACTCCCCAGTGTTACCACCATCTCATACAGTGGGTGAGAGGTGTTCTCCATTGAGGATGACAACTTGGCTATCATACGTTTTTCTGTCTGCTGCTGATATGGCGCTCTCTCAGCAGACAACACATAGAAAATAGCTAAGGCCACCACAGAATTGTAAAAAAGAGTTCAGAAGTTCCTGAGAACTTTTTTTCAGTTGTAAATGCTTAAAACAGTTGATTTTATATGTGACTATTATAATTTCATCTTATATTATTAAGATATAATATTAATATTAATCTTTATCCTCTATTAGAGTTGCAGGGGTTCCTCATGCCCATCCATGTGAAAATGGCCCAGGTTCCTCAGGTGCTAGGCAGGTATTACAATTGGTCATTTAGCAGACATTTTTATCCAAAGTGACTTACAATATGAGCACAGGGTTAAACTCAACATCCCTGGAGCAATGAGGGTTAAGGGCCTTGCTGAAGGACCCACATTGTTAAGTTTAGTGGACCTGGGATTTAAACCCCCAATCTTCAGATTGGTAACCCAACGCCCTAGCCACTGAGCTATTGCGCCCTTATACATAGGACAGGGCATCAAACCATCGTTGGGCACACACTCACTCACAGAGATTATATAGATATATATATAGAGAGAGAGAGAGAGAGAGAGAGAGAGACTATATATAGAGACTATATATAGGGACAATTTAGAGTAGCCAATTCACCTTAAATCCATCTTTTTGGACTCATTATTCATTCTTTATCTTCCGCTTTTATCCTATATATTAGGGTCGCGGTGGGGTTCCCCATGCCCATCCAGGGAAGAACGTTTCGGGCGCTGGGCAGATACACCCAGGACAGGGCGCCAATCTCTCGCTGGGTACACACTCACTCACACAGACACGCACACATATGCACTCTATATGGGGCAATTTGGAGAACTCAATTGACTTGATCCAAGTTTTTGGACTGTGGGATGAAATTGGAGAAAACCCATGTGGACACGTGGAGAACATGTAAACTCCACCAAGATGGGGATTCGAACCTGGATGCCTAGGACCTCTAATTGTAGAGCAGTCAGAATATAGGACATGTACTTTAAATTTGACAAAGGTTTATCTTCTTCGTAGTCTAGTCTGTTGTCAGTTGTGTTTTATACATATTGTTTTACATACATATATATGTTATATACATTTGACCCTGAAAGGTAAAAGAAATGTCCAAACCATTAAAGCCATTTAAAAAAAGAGCTGGATATGAATTGTAATTATCATATGTTCTATGTCTCGACATAAAGGTCAGACAGAAACTTTAAGAAATCTATTTTAAACAAAATTTTATTACTACTTCTATTCATTGAAATTTCAACTTACTTATTTTTTATTAGATAAGTGACATAATCATTATGATGATATTCTAACATGTACAGAGATAAAAAAAACAAAAAAACAAAAACATACATCAGCATAAGTGCAGTTGATACTCACGTGCCTGTGTGAACCATCATATTCACAGTGCTCCACTGAACCCAGCAACGTATCAGAGAAGTAAAGTTTTTCAGCTTGATGGTCAATGGTGAGTCCGTTAGGATTTAAAAGTCTTTCACTGACGATAATGCGTATATTTCTTCCTGATAGTGATGATCTCATAATGCCAGGCCTCTTTTCATTCCAATTGGTCCAAAACATTAAACTGTAGAAGGACAACAAAATCATAAAACATCCTTTTCATTATAAAAGACAGGTAAGTAACATTTTTAGTTAAATTACATTTTGCGTCTTGGTCTTATTGTAAAATGATTTGTGCTTTGCATTTTGAATTTAAAGGTAAATTAAAACTAAGTAAATATAATCTGTGACCTTTAAAAAGCCTCTGTGGTAAGCAGACTCGTTCGAAGCGTTTCACTATACGTTGTATGTGCAAAATCTGTGCATGTGACAAATAAAATTTAATTTGAAATGTTTAAGATGATATAAGTGAAAAAATGAGGTATATTATAAAGCTGAGCTGTGCTGTGAAGTGATATTCCAAAAGCTGATTAAACACCCAGCATTTTGAAGTCTGCAATCCTGAGCTAAACTACCACATCTGAACTTTCAAGGACGGGGGGTCTGTACTTAATGTACTCTGTATTGAGAATTTCCCTGTATGTGTGTTAGAATGAGAGTAAGAGAGAGAGAGAGAGAGAGAGAGAGAGAGAGAGAGAGAGAGAGAGAGAGAGAGAGAAAGAGAGATAGTGAGAAAGAGAGATGGAGAAAGCGATAACTAGATCGTAAAGTGCAAAAGCATTGCTTCGGTTTAATATTTCCTTCACTGCGACTCATCAGCCTCAGCGGTCATGCCGTTTTGAATTTCAAATCTACATCAAGTAGAGAGAAATTAATGCTCCATGTGCAGTATGGCATCTAATTACAGCACTGTGTCATTTCTAATTGACCTCTTGGTAACGATGTATCTCAAATGTGCCATTCCAGCCGCCTGTAATTTAGGCGGGACGCATGTTTTGGAGTCTGACAAAAAGGCAGAGATGAAAAATTGTAATTTGTTCTCGATAAGGAGAGAGTGAAATTTAAATGTGATTTGTTTTTAGCTGAGGTAAAACCAGAAGTCTGCTTCTCAGTAGCAGTCTTAAGCCACGTTAGTCGCAAAAACAGTAGATCATATTTACAGCAAAGGTTTCCACATATAAAAACAAGATCACTGGGTCTGTACGTTTTCTTGTTAATCTACCACATTATTAAAGGTGAGACAACTTCTTTTTTGTTTTATGAATTACGTTTTTTATCAGGGTACCATGGTGACCTCTCAGCACTGGGGATGCAGGTTCAAATCCGAATGTATTCGATGTATTCCCTGTGTCCACATCGGTTTCCTTCAGGTTCTCCGGTTGCCTCCCACAGTCCAAAAACATGAATTTAGGGTGAATTGGCTGTTCTAAATTGCCCCTATATAGTGACACACTAGTGTCTGTGTGAGTGAGTGTGTGTCCAGGGATGGATTGGCACCCTGTCCTGGTGCTCAGTGCCCAAAACTTTCTCCCATGGATAGGCATGGGGAATCCCCCACGATATAGTATAGGATTAAGCGAAAGATAATAAGATAAAATAAGATAAAGTTTTAAAACTAAAGCTATTAGATTAATCTGATATTTTGGTGTAGATCTTTTATTAAAAGAGTAGATTCCCATTAGTGGACATGGGGATTAAGCAGAAGATAATAAATGGATGGATTCCCATTAGTATGCTAGAATAGGTTTAGGTCTCAAGGCTTGGTTTAGAAAATAGTTTTTATACAGTACAAATAAAAATAAATATATATGAATGAACTGACTTTTGACACTCTTCTAGTGTAAGGACTTTGGGATGATCGTTTCTGTCCATTTGGATCACTGTCTCACGATTAAAAGCTTTGGCTCGGCTTTGATCCACTGTGTGCCGTGAGATGGTCGATGTTGTAGAACTGGTCCAATATAAAGTGTCCCATCTGCGATGATATGCCAAACCCTCCACGGATCCAACATCTAAAAAGAAGAAGAAAAAATGGACACAATGACAAGGCTTGGCAGAGGAATAATATCATAATAACAGTATACTAAATTATTTGCAAATAGATTTTTACAGGATTATATACTTTTGCCCAGAATTTTACACCATTAAACCATGTGTTCGTAGTTGTTTTTTTAGGTCTCTGTCTGAGATAATAGTGGATCATAAGCATAAAATAATAACTAAATCTTATTCATATTTTGTTTGCATTAAGGTATTGAGTGTTTTTCAACAAGATAATAATTTTTTTACATAAATATATGTATGGTACTGCCTCTGAAAACAAAAGTAAAGACATGTACTGTGTGTGTACACACATGTGCATGTGCGTGTGCTTGTGCTTGCATGCCTGTGTTTGTTACAGTCTCTGGAAAGCTGTATGTGTCAAATCAATTATGCCCATCATTCATTTCTTGTCTATCTCACTAACCGAGCCTTGTTAAATTACACAGAAATACCCTGACATCTGCTCTCAGTATTTCTCCTTTGTTTTCTATTTTTCTTCCTGTCCTATTTATTATTTCCTTAATTATTACTTAAATGTAAACCACTCACTGACTAAGCTTTCTATTAAGTGAGCTTGTCTGACTTAGCAGACTGAAAACTGCACAAAAAACTAATAATGCTCTTCAACCCCCACCACACACACACACACACACACACACACACACACGAACACACTTTATAAATTCAATATATTACATTATATTTGGTCATTTAGCAGACATTTTTATCCAAAGCGACAGTATTGACCACAGCATCCCTGGACCAATGAGAGTTAAGGGTTTTGCTTAAGGAACCACATTGGTAACTTCAGTGGACCTGGGATTTGTCCAATCATGTCCAAATAACCCATAAGAAAATTAACACAAAACCGCTCAGACAGTGACTATAGCAGAGAATAAAACTGGTGAATGGATGCAATTAGACACCGAGGCCTAGAAATTAAATCCAAGGAATGACAACAAAAAGCAAGCAATTAATATTTTACAATAAAGACAAAGTCAGAAACTATTTTTGAAATTGGCATATATTTAAAACATGCACCCCTAGTTAAATCCTTATTATTTATGAATTATTAAAAAAAATACATATCTGAGTACGGTCTGATACGGTCTGATGTGGTCTATCTATTTGCAATCAACAGAGGTAAATATTATTTTTTGCACATAATAAAATGTTGCTCAAAGACAAAAGCCTATTTACAGAATGTTTAAAAGACACACCATGTAAAAAGATGACATTTTGGAAACTAGTGAGCTGCAGTCAAGGTAAACATAATGAGCCCTTTATAGCCTATTAGCAAATTGCTTAAGTGCAATGTTGGAATTATTTTAACAGTTAATTTCCGGTTATCATCACAAAAAATAGTCTCCATTACAAAATCAAAAAAAAAAAAAAAAACTGTTAAAAACAGTTAACCGAATGACATCAATTTGCTCAGTTAAATGCAGCTGTCTTCATATTGGCTTGGTGCAAATAAATTAATTAGTCTCACCAGCTGAAATGATTCTGAAAATTAAAAAGAAAAGCATGTGAATACTTTACTAACCATGAATTAATTATGAAAGCTGTTTATTTCCTTTAATTATTCAATCTGTTTGTGGAATATAGTACATAATGTGTTAGTCTCCTTTCCTCTGTTCTCTAATGGTTAGGACCCCAATAGTAGCACTACAGAGCAATATTATTTGGTTGGTGCATTATTCCTATCTTTCAGCACTCCCTCTCTTTCCTCCTCTCTCCCGCCTGAGGGCGCTCGCCCCTACTCGCCGGAATTCTAGCCACAGCTGTTGTTTGTTCCGGGTCGTTTGCGGCTCTATATAACTGTAGTCCGCTAAAGCCACGGTGTGTTGGTTTATTGTGTGTGCGTGTGTTTCAAAGGCTTTATTGTTCATTGTTACAGTTGTCTTATAGCACTGACGTACTCCAGCCTTCGGCGTCGCCCTGCTCTGGGGTCTGTGTTTCGCTTCCTCGGACGAGACTGTGTGCTCCAATAACGCTTTCATTTTGTTTTTTGTAGCACCGCTTTGCGGCTGAGTTTTGTGTTCGATACTCGACAGTTCTTTCAGTTTTGTTTTTTTGTAGCACCACTTTGCGGCTCCGTTTTGTGTTCGACCTTTTTGTGGACGATTGTATGTCATAATAAAACTGTCACCGGACTTTTCTCACCAAACCTGTGTCGAGTGCTCTGTTGGTTTCTTTAACAGAAACCAACACTAACAAACAGAATGGAACCGACTGAATCTTCCGGACCGGATTCAGCCTCAGTGCTCCACGATCAGGGCAGGTTCCTGGGAGCACTGCACGGGGACATTGTGCAGCTATCGGCAGCCGTAGGCACTATGGTTGACCGCCAAGATCGTCTGGAGCAAGCCATGCCTCCGTGCCCGGAGCGGCTAATCGCACACACGATTTCCACGTTACCAGCGGCTGTGTTCCCATGCAGGTGGAGGTGATTTGATTTTCCTCGAGCGAGCGCACTCAGCGCCGACACGCGGGGCTGTGTTTGTACTGTGGAGGGAGTGGTCACCTTCTGGCCGCTTGGCCCCACCTGTCCGGAAAATCGCGGGGAGACTAGAAGCCCCCATAAGTGCAAATCTCAGCCCTAGATCCTCTCACGGTAAGCACTGTAGTTATGACAGAGTGTAAGCCATGCATGTTATCAATAACATTAGATTTTGATAATTGACTCGGTTCAGAAGGGAAGTTCTTGGACATTCAAGCGGGATGTCGGTGGGGCGTGCCCACTGCCGAACTTCAAGCGAAGGTTCGCGTCAGTTCCGCAGATGGCCGCCCCATCTATGAGTATTTAGTTATGCTGTTTGGGCTTGCTAACGCTCCTGGGGTATTCCAAGCCTTCATTACTGACGTGCTACGAGATTTTCTCAATAGTTTCGTAGTCGTCTACATCGACGACATTCTAATTTACTCGTCCAGTCTCCAGACTCACGTCACCCATGTCTGCACCGTACTGCAACATCTGTTGCAGCACCACCTTTATGTCAAAGCAGAGAAATGTTAGTTCCACCAACCGTCGATAGTATTCCTCGGCTACCTCCTGTCAGCCCAGGGGATCCAAATGGACCCCAGCAAGGTAAGTGCCATTCTAGAATGGCCTGCGCCCACCTCCATTCGGGAGTTTCGGGAGATTTTTGGGTTTCGCCAATTTCTAGCGAAGGTTCATCAAAGCCTTCAGCACCATTGCGCTACCCCTTTCTAACTTGCTAAAGGGCAATCCTGAGCACTTAACTGGTCCTCAGAGGCCGATCAAGCTTTTGCATGCCTCAAGAAAAAGTTTGCGTCTGCCCCGCTTCTTATACATCCCGACCCTAACCAGCAATTTATCGTAGAGGTGGATGCGTCAGCCACCGGGGTCGGGGCCGTGCTGTCCCAGCGGTCCGGACGCACGTCTCAGCAACATCCCATTGTGTTTTTGTCCCGTAAACATTTGGCTGCCGAACGTAATTATTGCAATGGAGATCGTGAGCTGCTTGCCATCAAAATTACTCTTGAGGAGTGGCGACTCTGGCTGGTCCCAGGCCATTTTAGTCCTTACTGACCACAAAAATCTGGAATACCTAAAGGGGGCCAAGCGCTTAAACGCTAGGCAATCTGAATGGGAACTATTTTTCAATGACTTCGAATTTATTATTTCTTACCGTTCTAGTACCTGCAATGGGCGAGCTGACGCGTTGTCTCAGCTCCACGTGGACCTCGCCCCGGACCAAGACTTAGTATCCCCCATACTGCCCGCCCGCTGCTTCGTGCGCTCGATTTGTTGGGAAGTAGACGCTAAGATCCGTGAGGCGCTGTAGTCACAGCCTGCTCCTGCAGACTGTCCAGCTCACCTCACTTATGTTCCCCCTGCCTTTCGGGATGAGCTGCTAACATGGGCGTATACCTCGCTGTGCTTTGGTCACCCAGGGGTGGCTCATATGTGTCTGCTTCTTGGGCGCAAATATTGGTGGGAATCCTTACACGCCGATGTTCAACATTTAGTGCAGTCGTGCTCTGTCTGTGCTGTGTGCAAGACTCCCAAGCTGAAAGATTCCCAGCTGGTAAGTTACTACCATTACCCATACCTCAGCGCCCGTGGTCACATATTGCGCTGGACTTCGTGTGCGACCTGCCCGAGTCAGCGGGGTACACCACAATTGTTTCAATTATAGATCGTTTTTCGCATGCAGTCAGATTTTTACCATTACCCACTTTGCCTTCCAGACTGCGGAATTGCTATTTCGAAACTTGTTCCTGATATTTGGAATTCCAGAAGACATCCTTTCCGACCGAGGTCCCCAATTCAGCTCCGCTGTCTGGCTAACCTTTTTTGAAAAGTTGGGGACCAGCGTTAGCCTAACCTCCAGTCACCACCCTGAAAGTAACGGTCAGTGCGAACGTTCTAACCAATAGCTATGTAAATTCTTGCACATCTTCGCGGTCAGCAACCCATCCGATTGGTTGCGGTTTTTACCCTAGGCGCAAAACTCCCTCCGGCACTCGGTCAAAGGCATGACTCCCTACCAGTGCGTTCTAGGGTTTCAACCTCCATTTGTGGTTTGGGATTCTGAGCGATCCCTAGAGCCTGCAGTTGATGACTGGTTCTCCCATAGCGAGGAAATATGGTCGCAGGTGCTTCAGCGCATCAGCCAGGTCGTGCAACGTAACAAGACCTATGCTGACCAACATAGGCGTACGGCCCCATTTTATGCCCCGGGAAGCAGGGTCTGGGTCAGTTCACGAGACTTTCTCTGTCGTGGGGGGGCACGGAAGCTTCTTCCACGTTTTTTGGGGCCCCTTCGCGTCTTAAAGCAAATTAACCCAGTGGCATACAAGCTATACCTGCAACGTATCCACCCTGTGTTCCATACCTCGCTGTTGAAACCATTTGTGTCAGGTCCTTTGGACCAGGAGTGGGCCCAGGCGTCGGAGGAGCAAGGTACCTCTCCGAACCCAAATATCTATACACTATCATCGTTACTTGATTCGCGGCGCCGGGGCTCATCCATTTAATACCTAGTGGATTGGGAGGGGTTCAATCCGGAGGAGCGCAGTTGGGTGCCTGCGGCAGACATTTTGGATCCCTTCATTCATTTCTCAATTCCATATCCAGCATTCCGACAAGGTCGCTCCACGGGGTAGAGTTCGTCCGCGTCACCAAGGTAAGTCTACCTATCATCATCGCACCCTTCCCATTTGGGCGGGGGTACTGTCAGCACTCCCTCTCTTTTCTCCTTTCTCCCGCCTGAGGGTGCTCGGCCCTCCTCACCAGAATTCTAGCCACAGCTGTTGCTTGTTCCAGGTCGTTAGCGGCTCTATATAACCGTACTCCGCTAAAGCCACGGTGTGTTGGTTTATTGTGTGTGTGCATGTGTTTGAACGGCTTTATTGTACAGTTTTTGTCTTATAGCAATGACGTCCTCCAGCCTTTGGCATCGCCCTGCTCTGAAGTCTGTGTTTCACTTCCTCGGAGGCGCTTTCATTTCGTTTTTTGTAGCAGCGCTTTGTGGCTGAGTTTTGTGTCCGATCCTCGACAGTTCTTTCAGTTTAGTTTTTTTGCAGCACCGCTTTGCGGCTCCGTTTTGTGTTCGACCTTTTTGTGGACGATTCTACGTCATAATAAAACTGTCGCCGGACTTTTCTCGCCAAACCTGTGTCGAGTGCTCTGTTGGTTCGTGCGCTAACACTATCCAATCAGTGTTACTAAATTTGTTCAAGTGAAACTACAGCAGCATATGTACTACAGTCTGTAATTGTATATATGAAATGAAATTATAGATTCATTGAATAAATCTCACCAGGTAAAATATTCCAAAAGTAAAAAAAAAATACAATAAAAAAAACATTCAACCACTGTACTGGCCACATGTTAATTATGAAAGTAATTTCTTATTTTTTTTAAACCTCATGCTCATTCTTTGCAGTTGGCAGTGTTAATGATCAGCATAAATTGTTGTTGAAATGAGTCTCTTCATGTGTACTTATCCAGAAGGTCAGTAACAACCTAGAGAGAATTTTTACAAGAAAAACAGCTACAGCTCGATATCTTGAATGCAAACATCTTCAAGTACAAAGTGAAAAAATACTTAAAAGCTTTTGAAGGAAACAGCAATAAAAGAGGAATCTGTGATCAAGGCTGACAACCAGCAGCGATGCTGAGCCATGTGTGTAAAAGGGCGTGGTCATAGCCATGACAATAGTTTGATAAGCTGCTTAATCTTTACACTGGGTAGCAAGTGGAGGGCCAGGTGTGAGTGTTTGACAGATATGGTGGTAAATTGGTGAGCATCAATCATTGTGCTGCAGCTGGTGTGGTGTGTTAATTAGCTATTGATTAACGGAGATGAGCTGTTATCCTGACAGCTTTTATGGCACGATACATCACACGCAGACACACACATGAGCGAATTAGCTGATCATCTGCTGGGATGAGACTGTAATTCAAAATCTTGAGTCACACTGTGACTGTGACTGTGACACTGAGACTCTTAGTCTCCGAGTTTGTAAGTCTCAATGCGCCACAATTTCAATTTGGTTGTTTATTATGGATACAAAATGTTGCTACTCAAAGTAGATGGGAAAACTCAGCTGGTTAAAGAAAAAAATACAAAAGCCTGCTAGCCTGTTGATAGACTGAAAGCTGAAAATAACTCAGAAAACCCAGTAAGTTAAGTGGGAAATGTAAATAATCTGTAATAAGATGATATAAGATAACTGATATCTGATTATTCTAAACACATCTTTTTTTAACCTGTGTAAATACAAATAAATAAACTAATTATGAAATCAATAGGGCAGCACAGTGGTTAAGTCGGTATCATGTTTCCATATTCTCACCATGTCAGCGTGGGTTTTCTCTAGGTTTTCTGGTTTTCTTCCACAGTCCAAAATTATGGATCAAAAGTCAATTGACTGCTTTTAATATGCCCTATATGGTTTTTGTGTCTGAGTGAATGTGTGCCCTGCGATGGATTGGTGCCCTGTCCTGAGTCTCGAATTATTTCCCCCTGTATGGGGGGATGTAAACTACACACTAGGATCTTACAACCCAGGAATGCAAAGGAACAAATTCCGGCTTAGTGCTCATCAAGGAATCGCTCGCTATTTATATTAATCTGTATTTTAATTAATGATACATGATTTGACATGAATGGATTATACAGCTTTCTTATTTGCAACAAGATAAGAACCATTTCTCTCTACTAAGCCCAATGTGCGGATCGTCTAAACTCTTGTCATAACTAATATATACTGCAATTTACTTCTGGCAGGACCTCCCACGAGTTTTATCAAACTACCATAACTGATGCAGACTGCTGCACCAAATCTGGTCCTCAACTTACCAAAGTTTTCTCTGATCACTTTTTTTCGGCTTCTTGTAGTTGCCTGCATTGGATTTTAAAACTCTGATGCTGCTTCCAAAGCTAAAAATGAACCATCACTCTACCTGCAGGCATTTAACAAACACATCCTTGATCAGAGACCTCAAAGCACAGAGAAGGAAAGCTTCACAGCTTTCCTCTGTTCTGCCACCACATGGTGAAATGAACTTTCTTTTGGATAGTAGAACAGCAATCTCTCTGTTTCTTCAAAAGAAAACAGAACATCCATCTGTTCATTTAAAACTCAAGCCAAAACTCTAAACAGCATTTGCTTATTAGCAAAAAACAAATACATGTAAATACATAATACCTTATGGTATTGGGTAGTTTTTGTTACTTGTTTTTATTTAAGTTCTTACCTAAACTGAATAGATGAACAGCAATCTACACAATAAATATATAAAAAAACACTTTGCATAAATCGGATATTCATAATACATAATTTTTTTAAGGAATTCAAAATGCTTTATAACACTTGTGAAAAGCCTCTGTTAATGCACTTAAATGCTTATGACCACACTCATAAAGTTTAATAAAGTAGGTGCCATAAGGCTTTGTAAGGTAAAGGGACATAATGCATTATAAATTGTATATTTAAACCATTCATTAACTTATAACAGTAACTATATCATTCCCTGTAAATGACTTCATTAGTGCTTCATAACTGTTTATAAAAGCTTATAAACTTTATTTACAGACATTAGCTAAAGTATTGTTGTTTATTATGTTCTTGAATAAGATTATATTTATTTTAATGTACATAATGACTAATAAAGGATTATAAATGCTCATTACATATTTTATGTAAGATAAAATAATTTTGTATAAAGTAAAACTGTTTATATAATAATGCAATATGTCATATCGTGTTATACAACTCTATGGGTTTTTAAAAAATATATTTATGTGATTATAAACACCTATGTACATTAACAGAAGCTTATGAAAATTGTTATACTATGTTCTAAAGATTTATGAATGTGTTAATAATGCATTATTAATACCATATTTATGGAAATTGTTACCAAAAACTTGCTAAATGTTTATTTGTTAAAAATACTGCTATAATTTAGCAGTATTTAGTAGTAAAAAAAAACAAACAAAACTGCTGTAGTTTAACATGAACAAGTAGCTTATCACCAGAAGCACAAACAGCATGACCACTACAGACAGACATGACTACTACAACTACAGCCACAATGGTTTGTCCGCACATTGGACCAAATATTACTGATCCCATGTTTTGCCAAACAGCATCAAATATCACTTTTTCTTTCCGTCCTTAGGTAGGTATATGCAATTTTTTTTAAATTCTTTGTTTAAAAGTAAAGGCACATGAGCACAACACATCTACTTAGGGGCCAAACTGAGCAAAGTATCAAGCCAGACTAAGTCACGCAAACTGTACTAAAACTGTCCTCCTGCTATTCATCTCATTTTCTTCCATTTAATCCTCCACTAGGGTCATGTGGGGTGTGGACACGGTTTCCATACACGAGAGAACGTTTCAGCCACTGTGCAGATACAGCCATGACAGGGCACCAGTCCATCGCTGGGCAGACACAGCCACGACAGCTTGCCAGTCCATGGGCACACGCTTACTCACACAGACCATATAAGAGAAATGTAGATAGGGTTCAATTTTGGGCAGCCTTTTCACCTTGAATGCATGTTTTTGGCTTGTGCATGGAAGAGTCTGGAGGAAATCACATAAAAACTCCACCCAGATCAGGATTCTAACCTGGGTCCCCAGAGAGGCGGCCATGCTAACCGCTATGCCACCATGCTGCCCTGTCCGCCCACTTAATATCAGCTGCAGGTGTGGCATAACAAGCATAACAAAGCATAACAAATTACGTAAAACTTCTAAATTCAGTACTTACTCTCAGCAAGGACGCGGCGCCCAGTCCAGTCATCATTGATTATCTGTATGTTTCCATAATGCACATCACTGAGGAAAATGCGACTTCTTAGCTGCTGATAATCAAAAGCCAGTGCGATTATGTTTTTAAAATATTTCGGGTTTTGGTAGGATGGCACAGGTGTATTCAGATGTGTATATCCTGGTGTAATGTGAGCACTCCTTAGCATCGTTCTCTCAGAATAGAGAAGGTAAGCTTTATATGGCTTACACGACTGGCCATCTGTCGATAAATTACCATGAGCACAGGAACAAGTCTTTTTGTTATTTCCTAAAAAGAAACAGAGCTGCTCACAGCCTCCATTTTTGTGTCCACATGCATTTGTCCCTGTGTTAGAACAGAAACAGAGAGAAACTGTTTTATCATACTTCATTTTTTTAGATTGCATCCTGAGAAATACACCCACTTATATTTTAACAGTTGTGGAAGAAGTTTTATCTCTCTGTCCATCTGTTTTAAAAATGTGTCAGGACAAAGAGTAACATATGGTGCTGCAAACCAGCATTTATTTTGAATATTTAAAACAATAAATTCTGTTATACAAAATGTCTCAGCTCTGTTGAGTCCTTTAAATGACAGTAAATCAACTACAAAATTAGGTCCACAAATCGCATTTACTTATTCATTTGACCCTATAAATGGCATGTAACAAGTGTTAGCACCAGTGTCTGTGTGTGTGTGTGTGAAAGAGATAATTAATCACTTTTTTTGCTTCCTAGCTCCTACTCTTTCTGAGCTTCCCACTCATTTATAATGCCCCACTAGACTGTACGTTATTAAGCACTTTGGATGGTTTGTAGAAGTAAATACTTCTAAAACACAATAATATCTCTTACATTCGGCCAGTTTTCAGCCAATAAGATGGTACTAAAAACATGGTACTAATTATTAAGAATAAAGAACATGTTTGATGATAATTGGTTTTCCTTATCATTAATTCATTATCTCCCGCTTTATCCTCTATTAGGGTCGCGGTGGGGTTCCCCATGCCCATCCAGGGGAGAACGTTTCGGGCGCAGGGCAGATAGTCTCAAACTCAATGTTTATCTCATTAACAATAAAGTCACTTTAATCTTTTAAGTAAAAAGCAGCAATAATATTTAATTGTTTTATTCATTCATTCATTCATTCATTATCTCCCGCTTATCCTCTATTAGGGTCGCGGTGGGGTTCCCCATGCCCATCCAGGGGAGAACGTCTCGGGCGCTGGTCAGATAGACCCAGGACAGGGGGGCAATCTATCACTGGGCTCACACTCACTCACACAGACACACTCTAAACGGGGCAATTTTTGAGAATTCAATTAACTTGATCCATGTTTTTGGACTGTGGGAGGAAACCGGAGAACCCGGAGGAAACCCACGCAGACACGGGGAGAACATGGAAACTCCACCCAGATGGGGATTCGAACCGGGAATCCCTAGCGTTGAGAGGCGAATGTGCTAACCACTAAGCCACCGTGCCGCCTATTTAATTGTTTTAAAATAATTATATTTATTTAAACTGTATTTTTGTAATGATATACAGGTTAATAAATACTTGACATTCTTCTCTTAAAACAAACTTGAACAAGGTGTCAGAGACTAGTATATTGCACCTCTGATTAGAAATTGGTTATATTTTGGTCTTGTCTAGTCTTCGTCTTTGTGTCATTAGTCCTGGTTATTCTGTTAATGAATCCTAAATATTCTATTTAATTTCACCCATGCATTGTGACACAAGGACAAAAAAATAATCAACACGAGTATTTTCCCTCTGTTACGAGTGTCTGTCACCTGTCCCTCATTTTAGTACTTATTGTCTCCGTTGGGTGATTGGTTTGTTTTTGTGCACGTGATTGGGTGTCTGTGTATTTAGGTTTTGTATTCTCTCTCCCCCGTGCACGTCTTTGTATGGGTTTATCCCGGTGTTAGTTGCGTTTGTGTTTCCCCCTTTCTGTTGGTGTCCTTACACCACTTTTTAATAATAAATCTTTTGTTTTGTTTTTATCCCGGTGTATCGAACTATCCATCCCGCATTTTGAAGTCGGTACGATGCTGTGCATTTTCTACGCACAGGTTTTATCCGTGTTAGCGTTCACAGGTGCCTCGGCGTCGTGCATTCTCTCCGCGCAGCCGTGCCCTGTGGACGATTTCAGGCGCGAGCGGCATACGCGGTTTCCCGCGTAGCCGATATCCCGGGAAAGACGAGCGGAGGCTAACACCCTCAAAAAGTCCAGTCATTTTTCCTTATCTCACTACAAAACTGTTAATTCATTTATTTACTCATTATCTTCTGTTTAATCCCCCATTAATGTTACAGCACGGTTCCCCATGCCCACCCAGAGGAGAACATTTTGGGCTCCGGGCAGATACACCATGGACAGGGTGCCAATCCATCTCTGGGCACACACTCTCTCACACAGACAGACTACATAGGGGCAATTTAGATGGGGCATTTAGATGGGGCATTTAGATTATCTTGAAATTTTTGCTTCGTGGAAGAAAACTGGAGAATTCGGAGCAAAACCACACATACATGAAGAGAACATGTAAACTCCACTCAGATCGGGATTTCACATGGATTCCTAGTGCAGAGAGGTGGACATGCTATTAAGTCATCGTGTTGCATGCAGAACTGTTCAATGTAATAAAAATTCTACCGCTAAGCAGGTTATAATGCTACAGATTTAATGCTGATATCTGTGTAGATTTAATTGTAGAACCTAGTTATTATTTATTATTATTTGGTTATTAGTCCATAATTCAGCAATGACTCTAGTCGATCTGTTTCTCTGTTTCTGCGTGTTACGCACTAACAACAAAAAATTGCAAATATTCCTTTAGGTGGATGGTTGTAAAACTCCACTGACAATCTGAAATGATGCAATTCTTCTATGCCACAGGCAAACATTAAATTCACCAGAACAGACAGACAATAACACCCTTTAGTTGGCTATACAGCAATTATTCATCCATTCATGTATCTGCCCAGTGCCCGAAACGTCCTCTCCTGGATGGGCATGGGGAACCCCCCGCGACCCTAATATAGGATAAAGCGGAAGATAATGAATGAATATTATTTATTAGTGGAGAGCAAGGATATACTGCGATACTCTAAAATATTAACAGAGATACTTTATTTTGTTTGTTTAAATATTGACAAAAGGGTTGATTTTTAATTATAATTTTTTTAGATACATGAACCCAAAAGTACCCAAAAGTAACCATACTATACTATAGGCAGTATGTCATTTTAGCCCAAAATTCTTAACCTACCTGGTTCCACCATGTCTAAAGTCCCAGTATGCCAGTTCTACTTTCCTAACTTCCCATTAGCTCTGTTCCAAAATCCCTCATTCCCCAAGATCTGCTTTTCTAGTTCTCTTGACCTAACTTTCTATATCACCTATTTCTAGATTTCTCTTTGTTCTAGTTTTTAATTAACCCCAATATCTTTTTGATATTTATTTATTTTATGTATTTTTTATTTGTCTGATAAGTTATATGTTTAAATAGCCATTTCTCTATTCATGGTACATAATTTTTATACACAATCAGATTCATTTACATGCAGGCGGCATAGTGGCTTAGTGGTTAGCAGATCCGAAGGTTTGAATTCTGATTTAGATGGAGTTTCCATGTTCTATTTGTGTCCAAGTGGGATTTCTTCGGGTTCTCTGGTTTCTTCCCACAGTCCAAAAACATGGATTCAAGCCGAATTGGCTCTAAATTGCCCTAGCTAAATTGCCCCTATATAGTGTGTATGTGTGAGTGAGTGTGTGCCCAGTGAAGGATTGGTTCCCAATTCTATGTGTATACCAGAATGTACCCACCCCCCACCCTCCTGACAAATGAGATTCAGTTACAGCATCATTATATTATAGAACAGCTCTTTATAATGAAACTTAACCTTTCTCCCGATCTCTATTATAAACTTTCACTTCTCTCAGGTTTCTTCCCACATTGCTCCGAAGCACCACGGCACTAGAAGCATTGTTTTTGAAGCTGCGCTTGATGGAGCCGTTTGAATAGGACCTGATAAAATACAACAAAAATGATAATAAAATAACAAAAACAACTCAAAAAGACAAAGAGAACCATCCAGAGCTGTTTACATGTCAAGTATCAAACAGTAATACACAATCTGCTTCTCTATTATGTCTACATTCACTGATAAAAAACAAGGCAAGTTTATTTATAACACCTTTGATCCACTGCAGCATTTTGAAGTGCTTTACAAATAAAAAAATACAGAGATAATTCAAGGGAAAAATGTTTCAGGATAAACAAAAACAACAACTGTCTTTATGCTGATACTAATTTGAAAGCATGTAGTGTTAGGGCTTTTATGGCAGTACTAACACTCTAGACTCTAGTGATCTAGTGAACAGACTTCTGTAAAAAAGTAGGATCAAAGTCTGTTAGAGTCCATTAATCAGGGAATTGGAGGTGACATGGTGGTGCAATTGGTAGTGCTGTCACCTCACAGCTAGAAGGTTCCAGGTTTATTTTCAGGGTGGAAAGACTGGAACCTTTTTGGAGTAGGCACATTTTCCCCTTGTTTACACATCTAATGAAGAGCAAAAAATACACTATGCAGTCACTGTCATTACACATACAGGAGGTTTTATATTATTTCTTTTCAAGATGCCCCCCACACATCCACCCAGAGTGTTGATTGATATAAAAAAAATCTTAAACTTAATGCTAGTTTAAAATAAGATGTAAATAAAAAATAATCAACTCCATCAAATTAAACAAAATATTAAGATTATTGAAAAAAAGAATCAAATATGAAATAAAAAAATAGTACATAAAAAAATAAACATTTTTTTACTGTAGCATTTAATGCAGGTGTGAATTCTGATCCATCTGGAGTTTCCATGTTCTCTCCATGTTTGTGTGGGTTTTCTCTGGGTTCTCTCAGTTTTCTTCCACAGTCCAAATGCATGGTTTCCGGAAAAATTGGCTGATTAAAATTGCTCCTATCTAAATTGCCCCTATATATTGTGCGAGTGAGTGTGGTCAGCAATGGAATAATGCCCTGTCCTGGGTGTATCTTCCCAGCGCCCTAAATATTCTTCTTTGGATGGGCATGGGAAATCACCTTGTGACCCTAGGACCTAGTATAGGAATAAACAAAAAATCATGAGATTTAATTATTCCCGGTGTGAAATTCAGGTTCAACTTTGTAGAGTTCTTAATTTAGAATAGACAGTTATGTTATTTGACCTCATCATCCAGCCCAGTATTAATACAGCAGAATGGAGAACTGAAATGCTGAAATTCCACAGAGCCCCCATGACTATGTAATTTAAAGTGTTTGCCTCTTTTACTGCTTTTCCTTACTCTTTTCTTTTGTGATATTATCAGCTCCTCATTTACAACACTGCCAGAGATCTATGGTGAAGACCTTAAACACTTATGTTCACTTTGATGTTTTTAGATGTAAATTCATAAACATTCATAAACATTAGCCAATGTAAGACAGGTTTAAACCTGCTTAGAATTACATTCTTTATGTGATTTTTGACCACTGGTGCTGGTTGACCACTACTGAAGTATACTGATCTGACTGTGGGTTGGTGGAATTCAAACGTTTTACAGATAAACATTTTCTTAATTATTTCCAGCAAGATTTTGTACCATGATATTGTTTTTGCACAATAAATGAGTGGAGTATTTATCAAGGTCAAACAGTGATGCTGAGTAAGATGGACCAGCTCACAATCTCTATCTTTAGTTAATATTAGATGCTTTTCTGGAATTTAAGATTACTGCTTAGTTAAAGCCAGTAAAGATTTTCCACACCAAGTTCACCCAACCATGTCTCAAGGGACATTGCTTTGTGCACTGTTGTACACTCATGCTGGGAAATAATAAAATTATTCTCACAAACTTTCCACAAGACTGGAATTTTACAGTTATTGGAAATATATGGTTACACATTTGATTTTTAGTGAAGAGATTAAAATGAATCACCTGTATTCCATGGTGTGTTCAATTAAAAGGTACGTTTTAATACTTTTGCCTTTATAGTGTCAGGTAAAACTCTGCTTCAACACACCTGTCATTCTAATAAGAATAATCAGATCACTGAATAAATAAGGTAAGAATTGTTTTTTTTTTAGGGACTCGGTTGGGTGAAACAAGAAAAGCTCATCTTCTGGAACCTAGGATTCCACTCACAATCATTTGTTTTTGAGGGTGATGGGAAACACAGGGAAAATAAGAATTGAAAAAGGATGTCAGGTATAATGTACACCTGCTAAGAAAAATGCTGAATATCTTATGAAAGGATCCATCAGCATGCTGGGAGATGATAATGACAGTAAACTATAAGAAACCCGTCTACATATCTATCACTTTATCTGTGTGCCTTTGGGTGAAGGCATTCTCAGCATTAGCCAGTAGGAATACACTGTACCATTTATGAGGCAATAAATTACCTGTCAGACCAGAAGAGGTATGAGCCGAACACCGCGATGGAAAATATATCTGCGTTGTTCTCTTTTACAATAATCTCTCGCTCCTTGCCACTCTCCAGGTCGATTCTCTCCACCTTGTGTGTGCGTGCATCACACCAGTATAATTTGTTTTCCTGAAATCAATTTAAAAAACAAACTCCAGGTGGGTTGGCATCATGCTTTCAGAGCAGAGTGGTAACAAAACTGAGTAATATGACAAAAAGTAATCTCAGACTTTACAATTCTGCACCTGGAGATCCTGAACTCCTGGTGGAACTAACCTTTGCATGACTAGTGGCATCTGCCATCTTCTCCTGAATAACTTACGACTGGAATTTTATTAATACATGCAGCAGCTGGATTGCAAATTGCAAATGGATGTGAGGTAAGTCCCTCAAAATCATATAATAATACAGAGTGGCTAAAAAGACTGAATGAAACAGACTGAGATGAGTCAGACTTAGTAGCGTATTGAACACCAAGCAGTCTTATCTGACAATTTAATCTGATTGTCCAGACTTGTGAAGAGACTATTATACTAATGAATTACATTTAAGTAAGTTTGTGCTTACTTCCACTGAGGTCAATGTTGGAATTGTCATTTATACATTTGACAGGATATTATAAGGTGTATATTCGCTGCACAAACATTTCTTCAAGGATTATGCATTTGTTTTTGTTTTCTGCAAAAAATCATCCATATAAACATGCATGCATTCACTAAATTCACTCTTTATTGCACACCCTGTATGAGTTTTAGGTTGTAATTAATGTAATAATATCTTAGGAATAATATTTAAGAATCAGGTATTTGTTGATGTAATTAATTCATAATGTTCTTAGAGCAGGCCACAAATGAATAGCCAATGTTCAGCAATAAAATAATTAGCAGGTTGTGGCATTGAGTAGATGGTTACCTAAGAAGAATCATTCTTTTTATCATTACACCATCTTAACATAGTCTGGAAAGTATATGCAAAGAAACTTATATTTACATTTGCATTTAGTCATTTATCAGACATTTTGTTCAAAGTAACTTACAAATGAGAGAACGCCATAAGTCAGTAGTTAAGATAAAACAGCTACACTGTAGTATAATCAAACATATTCATTATCCAATATGGCTTTCAGATTATTATTTCTATTTATTTTCATAGAAAGTACTTGTGTTTTGAGTTTCTTAAAAATGCTAAGTGACTCAGCCTTTAGATAAATGATACAGAGTGAGAATTAGCCCCAATATGAGGTTAAATCACCAGGCGACAATCATTACTCGAGTGAACAAGTTGAAGTGTATTTTAGAAGGTAAGAGGTCGCAGATACAGAGATTGTCCTGTAGGCCAGAGTCAGTGACTTGTACTAAATGCAAGTAGCTACAGGGAGCCAGTGGAGAGAGAAATGAGTAGTTGAGTAACATGAGTTTGCTCTGGCTGGTTGAATACAAGTCAGGCTGCAGACATTTGAATAGGCAATTGGGGCCTAATTATACAAGCTGGAAGACCAACAAACAATGCATTAAAACAGTCAGGCCAAATACTTTGAGGGCTTGGACTTACAGCTGAGTGGCATGTTCACTAAGGAAAGTCCATAGATCTATTCTCTTGGTGCTAAATTCTAATCCAACTTACTTTGTACTAGGGTACATTTTTGGGGTCTTCAACTGTCCAGGTTAAGTAAACATATGCTTAACAAAGAAAAAAAAAAACATGCTGCATTTTATTTCGTTTTTTTTTTTTTTTTTTTTTTTTTTTATGGTTGTCACAGTGGTGGGAAGTGTTTATTTTGAGTTAAAAGTCAATTCAAACCAGAAACTTTTGTGAGTAAAACATTTCAGATGTATCGAAATCTATTCAACTGGCAACAGCAATCATGCCACAGGCAACATCACAGTCATTTTCTCCTATTCTAATTATGTATGTGAATACTACTAGCATTAAGCACTGTGCCAACACCACTGGTTAATTAAATGTAAGTGTACAGATACTCCTATTAAATTACTATATGAGTGAATGAACCACCTTGACCTTGCATTAATGATACATTCTAATACACATATTGCTTAGTAGACAGACAGCTATGCAATTTGATTTGGAGAGTAACATGGAATAAATGTAAATCCTTATCATTACTTATATGATACAATCTACTCTAGAGGCACTAATGTTTTTTTGCTGCTGCTTATTAGACTAACGTAGTGTTGAGTAGGAGTTTTAACCAATTTTTTATTTCATGCATGATCAGCACTTTTCAGGACATGACAATGGTTGGGAGATAGTTCATTACTTTGATATCACCTTCGATATTAAAATGTGTTCTTGCTGTGATCTTTGTAAGCCATCACACATACAGTGTATAGCAACTGTAATACATTTTCAATAACTGCAAAGAGACCATTTAAATTTTATGGTGACAATTCAAATTTTATGCTCTCTCTCTCTCTCTCTCTCTCTCTCTCTCTCTCTCTCTCTCTCTCTCTCTCTATATATATACATATATATATATATATATATATATATATATGCCAGCCACTGTCTTTTTTACACTGATCATATAGATGGACTTTGTAGTTCTACAATTGTTGTCCAAATTTTTGCTAGAGGCAAATGATTCTGAGTACTGCAGTGATGCTGGTGGTGGTGTGTTAGTGTGTGTTGTGCTGGTATGATTGGATCAGACATAGCAATGCTAATAATGCCTGCTTTGTTGAGGTCCTGATAATCAGAGACCATCCATCCATCCATCCATCCATCCATCCATCATCTTCCACTTTTTCCTCTATTAGCGTTGTGGTGGGGTTCCCCATTCCCATCCAGGGGAGAACGTCTCGGGCAGATACACCCAGGATAGGGCACCAATCTATCGGTGGGCACACACTCACTCACTCACAAACACACTCTAAATGGGGCAATTTGAAGAACTCAATTGACTTGATCCATGTTTTTAGACTGTGGGAGAAAACCGGAGAACCCTGAGGAAACCCAGACGGACACGGGGAGAACATGGAAACTTCACCCAGTTGGGGATTCGAACCGGGAATCCCTAGCGCTGAGAGGCGAACGTGCTAACCACTAAGCCACCATGCGGCCCTAATCAGAGAACATAGTAAAGGAAACTAACAAAGTATGTAGAGAAACAGATGGACTATATAATGTAATTGCAGAATCACAAATTGCATCTATAAGGAAAAAAAATCTGTACCTAATAAAATGGCCAGTGAGTGTATATAGTTTTATTACATTTAAGATTTTGTAAAGTTCATATAATCATGTTTAAATATAACATAGAATAGCTTATGCTGATAATTAATTCAATACCTTCTTATAATGGGCAGCACGGTGGCTTAGTAGTTAGCACATTCGCCTCTCATCGCTAGGGATTCCCGGTTTGAATCCCCATCTAAGTGGAGTTTCCATGTTCTCCCTGTGTCCGCGTGGGTTTTCTCTGGGTTCTCCGGTTTCCTCCCACAGTCCAAAAACATGGATCAAGTCAATTGAATTCTCCAAATTGCCCCATATAGAGTGTGTCTGTGTGAGTGAGTGTGTGCCCAGCGATAGATTGGCGCCCTGTCCTGGCTGTATCTGTCCAGAGCCCGAAACGATCTTCCCTGGATGGGCATGGGGAACCCCCCGTGACCCTAATATAGGATAAAACGGAAGATAATGGATGGATGGACCTTCTTATTTATTGTTGAATTTAGTTTGCTGTTGTAATATTCTTAAAATCTGTTTTTAAGAATATTTAAGAATAAAGTTTTGTTAAATTGCTTAGTGACAATTCCATATTAAGACAAAAAAAAAAAACTGTGACACTAAGCTTAATTTACAAAGAAGAAAATAAAACATACCTGATAGTCGATGGCAAGGCTGCTTGGCCAAACCATTTCTGAGTTTACGAGGACCGTTCGCTCCGATCCATCCAGACGAGATCTACTGATCTTTGGAATTTTGCCTGATTCTGTCCAAATTAGGAATCTTAAACAGCAAAAGCAGTTTAAGTTTAGATAACACTGACCTGTACACAGTTTTACATTTTACAAATTACATTTTACATTAACCACAAACAGAATAACTTTTGTTAAAGATGTTCAAATGTGTATATGGTTAAACATTAACTATATTTAACACAATTCATACCTACTGATGCTGGCACTGTCAGTCCAAAATTCACATCTTTTTCTATTCATTGCCAAGATGCCTATTCACATGTTTTAATCTTGTGCTCTCCTAGCTGCCTTAATTACTGCTATCAGAACACATTCTAATTAACTCATGCTGCAGGAAAGGCATCCAAATCATTCATCCATTGCATCTCATAGTTCCGCTAATCATTAAATTTAGTAAAGAGAAAAGATTCCTGCCATTGTATTGCTTTTGTTAACTCTGTATTATCGCAATAGAGCATCAGGGTCCTTAGTTTGATTCTCAGCTTCATTCACTGACCCAGATAAATTAATAATTTACTCTGTCCCAGTATGCCATCCGATCAAAGTACATCATTAACAGTGTGATTATTTTTGTTGTTTCCAAAGATTTTACAAATACACTAAAATATAAGTTTGCATTTGTTCACTTTTTATAGCAATCAGAATTCTGCATTCTGATTCAGGACACAATACACTAAATTCTGCCATCTGTCCAAATGATATTGTCTATATAAAACAACCACTCACCAGCCAATTTATTAGATTAATCTTCTTGTTTCTACACTCATTAGTTCAACTTCCTTACAGTTACACTGTAGTCCATCGGTTTCTCTATATTGTTTCTGTACTCTCTACTTTGATTTCTATTGTGCAGGACCCCAAATCCCACCAAAGGGCAGGTATTACGTGGGTAGTGAATAAATCTCAGCACTGCAGTGATATTGTAATGTGATGACATTGATGAAACTTGACATTCTGCATAAGAACTTAAATCTAAATTTATCAAAAAAAAAAAAAAAAAAAAAAACTAGAAAAAAAAACTATACTAGAGACAGTTTAAAAAAAAAAAAACTTGTTTAGACTGGGGAAAACACACCCTTTGGTTGGCTGTACAGCAATAGCTCGAGGTTGATCTAGTCCTTCAGAAATAATCACAGTTCGATACACTGTGTTTAAACGTGACGCCTCGATGATATCAAATCCATGGTCCGTCCAGTAAATGTTACCTAAAAAGGCACAGAAATCAAAATTAATCGACCTGTCAAGCCATCAATCAATAAATTTCTGGCTATGATACATTAGTACGCACTAGTCAAAGATAGAATATTATTTATTTTTCTATTCCTTACAGCCATTTTTGTTACATTACTTATCAATTCCGTTTATTTGAAATTTATATAAATATGCATAACTCAAAAGCTGGTGCAGAGCTGGTAGAAATAGTCACTTAAAGCTTCAACATACAGTGGGTTGCAAAAGTATTCATACCCCTTGAACTTTGCCATATTTTGTCACATTACAACCACAAACATAAATATATTTCACTGGAATTTAATGTGAAAGACCAACACAAAGTGGTATACAATTGTGAAGTGGAATGAAAGTTATACATGAATCAACAATTTTTTTACAAATAAAAAACTGAAAAGTGCGATGTGCAAAATTATTCAGCCCCCTTTTCCCTGAGTGCAACC
>JAFMOD010000370.1:80040-90152 GCA_019802435.1 Corydoras maculifer
ACGCAGACACGGGGAGAACATGGAAACTCCACCCAGATGGGGATTCGAACCGGGAATCCCTAGCGCTGAGAGGCGAATGTGCTAACCACTAAGCCACCGTGCCGCCCTATATATATATATATATATATATATATATATATATATATATATATATATATATATATATATATATATATATATATATATATATATATATATATTCTTAAATTTACATACTTGGAATTTTACATACTGTATATAGATATATTTATATATCATATTTATAGTTAAAATATTTTATATTATTTAATTCCACACAAGTATTTATACCTGTAGTTGTATATTATATATATATATATATATATATATATATATATATATATATATATATATATTCATAGTTGAATATATATATGTTATATATATATGTTCATAGTATATTATTATATAACTAAATAACACTTAGTTTAGTACTCTTAGCTTAACAGAGCTAGACACCGTTCGTACACATCTACACACTGACATGCCACTATGTACAGTATATATATTATGGAACCAAAAACTAAATTTAAATGTGTCAAATAAGCGCTGTCCGGCCATCGGAGGCGCTGCGCACACCTACGCAGGGCGAGGTGTCACGGAGGGAATGAGTGAGCCAGGCGACCAGGTAAGCAACCGGAAGGTTTATTAAAGGAAAGGCGGACCCAAAACCCAAAGCACAGGAGGAACGTTCCAGGACAACAAATGAAACCCAAAGCACGGGCGGAACGTGCTGGGAAATAAAACATAAACAATAAAAAAAAACAAAAAAACGAAAGGAACGACATAAGTATGCAAACATACATGCAATAACTAAAAATATAATGCTGGCCTGCTGAACCGAGGAACACGCGCTCTATAAGTACCTTCAGCAGGCAGCATGTGGTTAGGTAGGACCCAATCCCTGACCTCGGTGATGGGACCTACCTACGAAAACACCGAACAAACAATACTTAATCCCGAAAACACAGGGGGGAGTGGCATAGCACTCCCAAACCTGACAAAATGCTTCAATCCAGGTCTAATTTGCAGGCCCAAGGACACATGATTCCTGCTGTTTTCTTTTAAATCAATTTTGTTCTACCTGATTTTAAGATAAGGTAGATTAAACAATTTACGATCTGCAGAAACTCTATGGATCAATAGGATATAACTGTTGTGCATGTAACACAAGTGCAGGAAATAACTTCAGTTTTAATTTTGACTTCCTTTAAATAATGATTTTTTTTAATATTATATATAAAATCTTCAGGCTCATTTCTTCCACATGCAAGATCTTGTTAAGTATAGAACAGCAGGGTAAAAAGAAGAGGAGGAAGGGTAATTAAATTTTACTGCAACAGCTGCTGCAAGTCAGGTCTGCTGTCCTTAGCTGATGATCTCCATCCCCTGAAACAGCTGCTGTGTTTGAGAAACGATTAGCGTCAATCCAAAAAACGATAAAAGATTAGCTTCATGCCTGAAACCTAAAGCTTGCAATTTTCATATACTATACTGCCTGGCCAAACAAATAACAAAAAGAACGAACACAACACAAAACATGTATACACTAATATTCCATCGGAACTATTAAAATCAACACATTGTTTCAAGAACTCATGCACTGATTTTTATTCAGGGTTGCATTAATCTTTGCCCAAGACCACAAGTGATGATTTAAGAGCTGAACTACTGTGTACAGTCTTTTATAGCACACTACAAACACTAGAAGGTAAGTTTAAGCAAGTTCAAGTGTAAATATGTTTCTCATTCTCCCTGAATCATAAAGTGAGCCTGATGAATCTTGGCAATGTCATTCCAGAAAATGGCCATGCCATCAGGAAAAAAAAATCTAATTATAGAATAACTTTGTGTCAAAGAGGACCTGGATGCCACTGCTTTGACCTTTTTCCACGATTTTCAATTCTTCTTTACACTCTGATTAGTGCTCTGTTCATTCTCTCTTTTTTTTGCTTTATTATTACTATTAGCTTCCTTCCTCCCATCAACTGTAGTATTAATATCCACTGTTAGCCTATCCTCCAATCTCACACAAACCCTTCATTAATCTTGTTCATTCCAAATACTATTTTAGCATTCATATTTGCTCTTTCTTTAATATTTATATAATCTGTGAAATGCTATTTCTAAACTTTTTTTCTTGAAACTATGTGCTATACCTTTTCAATATTTCTAAGCTTCTAGTCTGTTAACAAGAATATATGATATTCACAAGCCTCTGTGTTAAAAACAACCCTTTCACTTAATTGATAATGTACAAAAAATAATGTAATTTACCTGTTTATAAAACATTTGTTCTTAGCATGGTTTCATGACATTCCCAGGAATAAAACTGTATAAATGTCTATATTGACACTAAATATTAATATTCAATATGGTGTACTTAAATTTTATTATTTTATTGTTATACACTGGGGCTTAGTGGTTAGCACATTCGCCTCTCAGCACTAGGGATTCCCGGTTCGAATCCCCATATGGGTGGAGTTTCCATGTTCCCCTTGTGTCCGCGTGGGTTTCCTCCGGGTTCTCCGATTTCCTCCCACAGTCCAAAAACATGGATAAAGTCAATTGAGTTCTCCAAATTGCCCCATATAGTGTGTGTATGTGTGCGTGTCTGTGTGAGTGTGTGCCCTCATCTATCGCCAAGCGATAGATTGGCGCCCCGTCCTTGGTATATCTGCCCAGCGCCCGAAACATTCTCCCCTGGATGGGCATGGGGAACCCCCCTGCGACCCTAATATAGGATAAAGCGGAAGATAATAAATGAATGAATGAATGTTATACACTGTTCAGTGCTGAGCCTCGACCAAACCAGGTAAAACAACACAGATTATGTAGACTCATATAAGACTAAACAGATTTTTTTCTTCTTTTAGCCAAGCAGTGTACTTTACTTTGATCCTAGATTTGTTTTACCATTTTTATCTTAAAGAATTGTGTAAGTGCATTAGGAGTAAAACTTGCCCAGAAGGCAATGCAGTTTATTTATTTATAAAAAAAAATCCAGATTGATTTCAGAACACTACCCAACGGCAATTCTGATTCTTTTTTTGTATTCCTCCGACTCCTCCATCTGTACATGACAGCTGACAGAGCTGCTGTTCTGCGAGTTAGTGAAGCAGTATAGCTCTGCAGTGTGGAAAGGAAACTTGAGTGTATAAATCTCTGAGGAAATCCAAACTGCTCCAATGGTCCTGCTGTACAAGCCGAGTGACTTTGTGGTAAGCAAACTACTGGAATTTTCACCCGAGTGATATCAGTGTACACGTGTTGAAGAAAAACTGATATTTTGGTTTCTAACTTGCTTCCAAATATTTTTTTTTTTCAAAGTTAAAGTTTTTTACTTGGAACCAAAAAAAACCCCTTATCTTTCCTTCAGAGAACTGTGCATCAAAAAATTTTAAGGGTTTTGCTTTAGCTCAGTACATTTCGGTAGCATAGTACTGCACTTTGGCATGATTATTTAGCTCAAATGCATCCATTGTTCCGTGAATGCATCTTAAATTACTTATCGGTCCCAGTGCTAAGCGTTAAAAAGCTCACAGTTTAAGAAAATGGGACATTATGTTGCATTGTTTTTGGGGAGCACATCCTTCTTAACAAGTGCCATTGCTGTATGTATTTGTTACAGCACACGTCCATTATTTCCATGTCCTATGCTGGCTGTGTTCCCACTGGTCATCAATAAAAGCATAGGGCCATCCGTGACAGTCACTCCCTGCTGGCTTAAGTAGCTCTCGCAAGTTATGTGATGCATTTTTTTGTCTTAGCATGGTCGGTACAGGGTCAGAACCGGATTGGTAATCGCCCTTAAAGCACCTGCATGCTTATTTGTAATTTTTTGTGGACGGCACACACTTTCTGAGGTAAACATCATGTGTGTGCAGAAATAAGAGTAATGCGCCACCTGAGATATGTTTTGCCTCATAAGGATCACATGCTCATGCGAGGTAATGTATTATGTTTATTTAAATTTAAATAAACCTTTCGAAATTTTATTTGTCTCTCTTGTTTTTTTTTTTTTGTCTCATGTGGTCAGGTCCGGTATGTACACATTTAATATCATGCTGTGACCTCTAACAGTAATTGGAGAACTTGGACTGAATGAAATGCTGCATCAACAAAAAGAAAAAGGCGTGACTGTGGAAGTTATTTTGTTCATGCTTGTTACTTTTTTTAAAATATATATGCATATTTATGTCTGGAAAAAGAATCCATCAGATACTCTCATAATATTATAAGCCTCTCAAAACAAAGGTGTGAACAAAGTGCTTATTATGACAATTACCCCATAGAATTTCATTGTAAAGTCTTAAAAAAAAGCTGATTTTTATGTTCCAATTCAATAGTTTATCACAAATTGCACCCAAAAGCAGGAGAAATAGGGTTCAAGTTAAAAATATACCATAGCTCCCCTTTAAACAGCAATTAGAAAAAAGTAATGATGAGGAGAAATAATAAAAAAGAATATAGGAATGTTTCTGGTACCCATAACTATAAAGGATACAGTACTACTAATTATTAATATTATTTGAGAAGACGATCTGGTGGATTAAGTTATTATGACAGGCAGAAGCATAACTTGCTGATCTGCAGTCTGTTTTAAATGAAACCATATGGTCATTAACTTGCTTTTGAATGCTGTCAGAGTGCTCTGTATGAACATAAGGAATAAAAAATGGCCAGCATTCATTAGTGCATTCATAGCCTAGTCAAATTCATCTACCCACCATCAGTCTAACCACTCACCCATTCTCAATCCATTCACCTGAACATCTGCCCAGCAAACAATCGCTTCCCTAACTCACTCACTCACATTTTTTCCTTCCAACATCTTCCTGTCAAGAATTTTTTTACTCAATCCCTCATACTCATTCACTTATCCAACTATTTTCCCCAATATTGATGCTCACTCATGTCAACCAACAACACAATAATCCATTATTCTATAATTGTAATCAACCAATAGTCCTTTAAGCCACCCATTAACACATCTCTCACCCAAACTTTCAACCCAATCGCTCATCTGAAAAAGATTGAACCTCATATCCACCAATACATCGCTAATGCACCCAGTAATTTATTTCTTATTGATCTATTATTTAGTTATTATTTATTCATTTATTCATTCATTATCTTCCGTTAAATCCTATTTGAGGGTCAAGGAGATTTCCCTATGCCCATCCAGGAAAGAAAGTTTCGGGGGCCGAGCAAAGACACCCAGGACAGGGCGACAATATATATATATATATATATATATATATATATATATATATATATATATATATATATATATATATATATATATATATATATATATCCCTATATAGACATATACAGACTATATAGGGGCAATTAACAACAGTAAAATTACCTTCAATACATGTTTTTGAAATGTAGGAGGAAACTGGAAACCCCTTAGAAAACCCACGCAAACACAGGAAGAACATAAAAAATCAAGATTGGGTTTCGAATCTGGATCCTGAGCTCTGAGAGGCAAAAGAGCTACGTGATAGATTTACATTAAAATCTAAATTCGTTTCAAAACTTACCCATAACTGCCAAAGTTGTTGCCTTCATCAGTTCCTTCTTTATGCTGGGAATTATTTCCAGACCACTGCCATCCAGGTTACATCTATTAATAGTGATATTTCCCGAACTGATCCAGTAGAGTTTGCCAGAAAAATAGTCAACTGACAGTCCTATAAGGAATAAAAAGTAGCTTATTATAATTAGTATACACAAAACTGCATTTTAACAAATATGCAACAAGCCAATCAGACTGAAGAAAAACTTTATGACTAGCAAACCATATGCAAAAAAAATAAAAATGTATATTAATATTATATAAGGGATAAATGATAAATTCTGCCACAAATAGTAGATGGATACAATTATCTGAAATTCTCTTTACGTATGTTAGGAATAATATAATTATTTCCATCAATTGAAGAAATTAGTCAAAATTTGAAAAATTGGAGGTATTTAAAATTCCTTTGGGAAACTAATTGGGCCAAATTAAATAGAGCATGATTATGCAAATAGCAAACAATTCCATAATTTTATTTTAAGTGAGTGAGTTGTGCTTCTGAGTTTACCGACTGGCTCTTTCTGGTTCAGGTGCAAAATCTTGTGGTTACTGCCATCCATGTTTGCCATGTTAATGGTGTTTCCATCAGTCCAGTACATCTTTCTAGATACAAACATCATATAACAATTAACACATCATATAATAATTAATTTACTGGTTTTGCTATGAGCTTAATTTTTTTTAAAAGATCAAAATTTTATATGTCTAATGAAGTTTTCATTTTATTTGATAGCAAACATTCTGGTTTGGACAAGTAAGTATTGTGAAGCCTATATATTTAGTTAAATGTTTGTTGTTATTTTGAGTAAATCTTTTTCATTAAGTTTGACAAATAAGTTTAAGTTTAATTTTGACCCATATCTAACAACTTCCATCTATCCATCCATCCATTATCTTTCGCTTTATCCTATATTAGGGTCACGGGGGGTTCCCAATGCCCAACCAGGAGAGAACGTTTCGGGTGCTGGGCAGATACACCCAGGACAGGGCGCAAATCTATCGCTGGCACACACTCACTCACACAGACATGCACACAGACACACTCTATATGGGGAAATTTGGAGTACTCAATTGACTTGATCCATGTTTTTGGACTGTGGGAGAAAACCGGAGAACCCGGAGGAAACCCACACGGACACGGGGAGAACATGGAAATTCCACCCAGATGGGGATTCGAACCGGGAATCCCTAGTGCTGAGAGGCGAACGTGCTAACCACTAAGCCCCTGTGCCGCCCCATCTAACAACTTATTTATCTATATTAGTGTTATGTAATGAATCATTAAAAGAAGTGTTCAAACCAATGACCTGTCAAAATGTAATTACTTTTACACCCCAAAAGTGAGCCTTTGCACACCATTTTCAAAAAGTAATGCATTAGTTGCTTTCAAAAAGTAATGCATAATTTTATTTACAAAGACATTCCAAGCTTTAATAAGAGCTTAAATTTCCTGAAGAGTTCCAGTCACTAAATCAGTCTTGGCACATGGCAACACAGTAAATGTCAGCCTGTTAGACATAACCGTCCGAGACAGGAAACCACAAGAGACAGATCATTTATAAAATGTATTTCATTCATTCATTCATTATCTTCCGCTTATCCTCTATTAGGGTCGCGGTGGGATTCCCCATGCCCATCCAGGGGAGAACGTCTCGGGCGCTGGGCAGATAGACCCAGGACAGGGCGCCAATCCATCGCTGGGCACACACTCACTCACACAGACACACTCAATAGGTGGCAATTTTTGAGAACTTGTTCCATGTTTTTGGACTGTGGGAGGAAACCGGAGAACCCGGAGGAAACCCACGCAGACACGGGGAGAACATGGAAACTCCACCCAGATGGGGATTCGTTGGTGAACAGCAATCTTCAAGTCTGACCACAGATTCTCAATTGGATTAAGGTCTGGGCTTTGACTAGGCCATTCCAATATGTTTACACGTTTCCTCTTAAACCACTCAAGTGTTGCTTTAGCAGTATGCTTTGGGTCATTGTTCTGTTGGAAGGTAAATCTCCGCCCTAGTCTCAGATCACTGACAGACGTAAACAGGTTTTGCTCAAGAATATCCTTGTATTTAGCACCATCCATCTTCCCCTCGACTCGGACAAGTTTTCCAGTCCCTGCTGCTGAGAAACATCCCCACAGCATGATGCATCCACCACCATGTTTCACTGTGGGGATGGTGTTCTTGGGGTGATGAGATATGTTGGGTTTGCGCCAGACATAGCGTTTTCCTTGGTGGCCAAAAAGTTCAACTTTGGTCTCATCTGACCACAGTACCTTCCTCCATACAGTTTGGGAGTCTCCCACATGCCTTTTTGCAAACTCGAAATGAGCCTTCCTATTTTTGCCTGTAAGTAAGGGTTTTTTTCTGGCCACTCTTCCATAAAGCCCAGCTCTATGGAGTGTACAGCTTATTGTGGTCATATGAACAGATACTCCAGTCTCTGCTTGGGAGCTCTGCAGCTCCTTCAGGGTTACCTTTGGTCTCTGTGCGGCCTCTCTGATTAATGCCCTCCTTGACCGGGCTGAGAGTTTTGGTGGGCGGCCCTCTCTTGGCAGATTTGTTGTGGTACCATGTTCTTTCCGTTTGATGATGATGGATTTGATGGTGCTCCGGGGGATCATCAGAGATTTGGATATTTTTTTTATAACTCAACCCTGACTTACACTTCTCTACAACTTTATCCCTGACTTGCTTAGAGAGCTCCTTGGTCTTCATGGTGTTGTTTGGTTAGCTTAATGGTGTTGCAGCCTCTGGGGCCTTTCAGAAAAGGTGTGTATATACTGACAGATCATGTGACACTTAGATTGCACACAGGTGGCCTTCATTTCACTAAGCATGTGACTTCTGAAGGTAATTTGTTGCACCAGAACTTTTTAGGGGCTTCATAACAAAGGGGGTGAATACATATGCACATGCCAATTTTCAGTTTTTTATTTTCATATTCTTTATATACATATATTTTTTTCTCATTTCACTTCTATTCTGTGCAGATGCATCACATTCAATTCAGATTAAAAAAATGCATACAGGTTGTAATGTAGTAAAATAGGGAAAAATCCAAGGGGGTGAATACTTTTGCAAGGCACTGTATGTTTACTGTTATTGTGGTGAGAATAGTAGGTGGAGGTTGTCACAGTAAAAGTTGCCATTTGCCATACCCTTGAGCAATAGCTTTCATTGTTCCAGTGATTTTTTCCAACTTAACCTATGCTTTGACCTCATACATTAAAATGGGATACTTTAAGCAATTCCTAAAGATTATGTAATATGAATTTGCAAAACATAGTCCAATCTGAATGAGTGGTTAAAAGTGGCAGTTTAAACTGAATTATTATAGTAAGGTAAAAAAAAAAGAAAATACATTGTTATAAGCATATTTCTGAATGTAGTATCAAACAAACTATTAGTTTTAAAGATGTAATCAAATCTGTTTTAAATTAGTAGCTTATGTCACGTCATTGATTTATTTGATACATGGTGGTGGAATAAGACTGTCAAATGAACAGCAAGCTGGTCATTAGCACAAAAAAAGCCCTTTCAGGATGATTGAAGACCCTTTTACTTCATATAAATAACCTGTTTTACTCTGTCAGGGTTTAATTGTTATTCAATTTAAATTCAATTAACTTTGTCACTAAACATATATGATGTACAGCATGGGAAAAAGCTGTTGGACTGGTTCTCTTGTGCACATACAATAATACATATATTTACAAAATAAGTATCATGTAACAAATCAAATATGCAAAAACAATACAATGCAAAATAATATACACTGCAATAGCAAGCACATATAGTGTGTACAGCAGAAATAGATGTAGTGCCTAATGTTGGTGTGTACATCATATTATGTATAACTACTTTGGGGACATGAATTTGTTCAGTTGGAAGAACCATAAAATAATAAATTATTTGCGTTGTTTTACAGCCATATGTTGAACCGAAAAAGCACTGACTGTCACATCTATTGCATTTTAAAATTTCAACACGTATTTGAACCCATCTCCTCAGGCTCTGAAAATTATTTGAAAAGAATGCCAAAAAGGGCTCTCTAAGCTGCCACCATTTCCATTTAAATAAAGGTTTTGCTATATTTTGCCAGGACCGAGTGAAGCATTAAAGATGTGTTTAATACTTCAAAATGCACTCGAAGTTACAATCACTGCTTCTGAAAGCCAATCTGAAGTGCCTGTATTAGCTGAAAATTTTATTATAACCCATTGTGTTTACTGACTTTTCAGTATGCTGAGGTTCATACACACATCGCTGCTGATTAAGAAACACCTCTGACACACTCCACAAATGGGGAGGAAACATATTTTGAAGCTATATGAACACTGTTTTGTGGAAACATATTAATTATTATGGCAAATACAGAAAAAAAAAACTTTTTAAGATACACACACCACTACATGTGAATATGTGTGTGTGTATATCGTGTGTATGTATATAAATATATATATACATATATACATATACACACACACACACACACA
>JAFMOD010000370.1:113457-123887 GCA_019802435.1 Corydoras maculifer
GTATAAATATAAAAAAAAATTAGTGGAGCATTACAGACCTGTGCCTTTCACCCTCTCATGAGGAGTTAAATGCTCTCTCCTTTATTTTCACTACTTAGGCTTTTGTTGTTACTGGTTACTTATCTTGTTCCTGTTAGGTTGTTATGCATGTTGACCATCTGATAACTTTTTCTTTTCAACTTGCTCTGTTTAGTACCACATAGCTTTGTTAATATAATGTGCAGAGATAAATATACATAAATGTGTTACCCCTTAGATGGATGCAAAACAAGGCATTTTGGTTTGTCAATGCCGTGAACGATTGTGGTTCTGAGAGATCCGTCCAAGCGAGCGACATTGATTTGAGTCTCTTCACCATCTGAGCTCATCCAGTAGAGGTTTCTTGACAACCAGTCCACAGCTAAGCCTCGGACATTTAGCAAATCTGTAGAATTGAGTACATTTAGTTTTACAACTATAACTGTTAAACAATTAATATTAACACAGAAAATACATCCTATTCATTATCTTCCACTTAATCCTACTCGGGGAGAGAACATGGAAACTCCACCCAAATTGGGATTTAAACCACCAATATGCCAACAGAAAATACAGTATTACTCTACTACTCTTCATTGTTGAACCAAACAATGTAAAATGTTGTCATTAAAACTTTCCTGCACTGTCCATCACCTTCAGCTTTCATAAACTTCCCTTGAGATTTTTAATTGAGTATGTGTTTGTGTAGGAAAGGTAATTACATACATAAAATGAAGGACACAGTAAAGAGATTTAATACACTCAAATAAACTTCACCTCCAGATAAGACCGTCTCCAGGATGGTTCCGTTAATTGAAGCCCGTTTGATGGTTCGGGTTTTAAGATCAGCCCAGTAAATCCGCTCATCTGTAGCATCGTAATCTACTGCTGTGACGTCGTCAATATCCGGCACCGTTAACGCAGTGATGATGTTGATGTAGGGATTGTCTATGTCAACTCCCCTGATTTCTGATCTCCGTGCATACAACAGAAATCTCTTCACAACTTTTCATACAATAAAAAGAAACATAGAGTGTTGTTTAAAAGTTTGTAAATCTTTTATTACATAATTTACTAAATAATACATAATTTGCTAAATAATATGGACAGGCATAGAGGAAACAAGAAAAGAAAAAAAAGAGAAGAAGAAAAGAAAGAAACAAGTTTTTTTTTTTTTTTTAACCAACAAGACAAATAGCAATTTTTTTTTTTACTTGAAACTGTCATTTCAGTATGTTCTTTGAGGGTTTAAGGGTTTTTACTATGTAAAAACACATTGAGAAAATGTACTATTGTAAAGATCAGTAAACTGATCTTAGTGATTTTAGCCTGATTTGCATCTGGGCCATTATTTATCGATTAAATCTCAAGCAAAACGGTAACCCTATAACCCTTTCGATATTAAAGTGAAGCAAGCAGTTACAGTTTCATAGGAAACTTTGCTAGCATTTCAACTAAACTTCAATGTTACACCACACAGTAAATTATTGTTAAAAGAAAAAAATCTAAATCAAAACCAGAATAACAAAGTAACTTTTTACCGTAGGACCGTATTCTCTGGCTGACTATAGTCATACAAGTGTCCCTACCACCATTGTAAACATAATCAAAAAACTCACACTGTACACAGATTTCTAAAGTTCACCCTGGAGGGTATTTTGTCTCACATACACTTCTGGGACTGTGTGGTGAGAAAAAAAAATATTACCACTTTACTGAAACTATAATCCTTGGATGCAGGAGGCATGCCCACTTACTTTTGTCCATTCAGGATATTTATCGATTTTCACTTTGATTGTTTAAGTGCAACCTTCAAAAGTGAATTGTGTTTAAGCTGATACATGAGGGTAGTTTAAATGTGAAATTACATGATTAAAAAAGGTCACAATGAATAATTTCATATATGTAATTCTCTATCTTATATTTTAAAGAAACATTTCCACACAGACACCATTCCAGACACAGACACCATTTACTGAGCATTATTAACACATTAAGTTGAAATACATATACAGCCCAATACAAAAACCCTGAGCTCAGCAATATACTTAAATCAGTATTGATGACAGACTTATGACACTGGATTTTTAAATGGTAATTTTACATTCCATCATTCACAAACATCTATACTGTTCTCCAGTGGGTTTAAAATAAGAAATTCTAATTAATCTTTAGGTTTTGCTTTGAGTTAAGTTAGGTCATTGGTGTCTTCTGGGACACACTGCAAATGTACCAAGATCCTAGCCCTTTTTGATTTAAGTATCAAAGCATGTAGTATGTTCGGACAGCCCTGCTTAAGTAATATAATGTAATATATTCTGAGAACTATACAAATAAATAGGTTAAGTCAAATTTTTCAAAAAGGGTTCTTCAAATCGTAAGTTGTATGGGGTCAGATTAACCTTAATACAAGGCGGATTTATATATGCTCAGAAAATGGTTGTTCCGGTTCTTAAATCTGGCAATATTGAACACATCTGGTCTCTTCACATTCTTATCGATGTGTAATATAAAATACATTATTTTAAATCATTTACCATGAATAAAATGTTGGCTGTTGTTTATAAATTGTGTTCTGTAATGAGGCCACTAGATGTCAATTTTTGATTGCTAGAGAAATTCATATCCTGTTACTCAGCAATCAATTTTCACATTAAAAACTGGACTAGAGTACACTATGAAAGTTTTTGTGTTTAATAAACAAAATAGTGTATTTGTTACTCTAACAGGGTGGGTAGGAACAAGGACTGGGCTTTATTGTTGACACAAACACATTTATACTTCAGAAATACCAGGCTATTCAACATTAATTTCCGTATAAACATGCTGTGTCCACTATACTCCAGCTCTTTGGTGTCAATGAAATCTCTCTCCATGCAGCATGTGATGTTCACAGTTTTAAAGGGCACAGATCTTCATAAGCCACGTCAGGTACATTAATAAACCATAATCAAAGTCCATTATAGACAGCTCCGCTTTCTCCCCCAGTGCCATGGCGCTCCTGCCACATGAAACATTTTCAAAAAAAGCCATTTTGTTTGCATCAATTATCTATTCCTGGTGTTACACCCAGCAACTTATTATGTAGACAAACCTAACTACCAAATTAGCATGTGAGAAAATGATAAGTAATAAATTTTTATCTTGCATTTAGAAAACAGTCCAAACCAAATTAGGCAAAAAGGCAGGAAAATATGCTGGACAGGTCTTCGGTCACTTACACATCATACATACTATGAAAACTTTGATGACTTTCCATTTTAAGTTTAACTTAATGACGGAGGTGTAACCTTGTAATGTGTCCACATAGTTTAAATGTATTTATACTATAAAAAAGAACCAAAGCAGGGATGACGAGAACATGCAAACCAGGCCACCAGTTCCAGGAAACAAACCCACAAAAATGCGATAGCTGCTCTCTCTGTGCCACCATGCAACCTGGACAGCACAAATCTATTATTCTGCTAGTCAGGTTATTTTAGCAATGCAGTTTACCTTTTAAGTGTCTGACTCATGTAATCATGTTGGTTCTGAGTGAGTGTAATCTCCACAGATAAAGGATAATTGATGTGATATCTTAGCAGGTGTAATTGAGGATCTGACACAACATGGCAGCTATAATTACATATGTGGCCCACTCAATAAAAAAATCATTTTGAAAGTGTTGATATACTTGAGTGGATAAAGCTGCTTTATCTTTAGTAGTAGAATTGGGGTTTCGGCCAGATGATATATCATCAGGCTCTGCTAGGGTTCTAGGTTGACAGTGCTGGAAGTCTAGCTCACCACCTTAGTTTATTTTAGGGGTGTAATCTAAAAGGTTTCTGACTCCAGCAGGCAGGTATGATTAAAGATGAGGCTTAGAGGAGCAAGTCTCTGCAAAATGACAGGTACACCTTGACAGATATAACCATGTGTTTGAATTGCCTGAGCTAATGTATTTCCAAGGTCTTGCTAGAACAGCATGATTGGTGGAGGGTCTCACCTTGGCAGGTAGAGTTGTTTGAAGAAAGCTTCATCAGATAAGGGCAAGCACAAGAGGCAGAGCTATTGTAGTTTATAAGGCAGAGATGAGAGCAAGGACCTCTCCCTCCATGACTGCCACATGGGTTAGGAGCTGTGCAAAGGAAAGATAACAGAATGAATATATGAAAACAGAATTTAAATAAAGAATTATAGTTTATAACTGCCTTCATAATTTAAGTTTAGTATGAAAACATCATATACACATAAATATGCTGCACCTGCTTTACTTTAGTACATAGTTTGTTTAGTCTATTGTAGCTCCTACTTTGTATTATAAATTCTCAAGCAGCCCAAAATAAGCAAGAAAATAACATCTTTGTAACCTCAGCCTTCACATGTTAAAGTGAAAATTCTGATTTTCAAATTACTGAGTGTTTACTCTTGCCTTTAAGCAGTATTTTAGCACATTCATGCTCAAAGCTTTGATTTATTTCATTAAGGAAATTAAAGAAGCTGCAGCGGAATGTGAGAGAAAGTGTTGATGCTCACCAGTATGTACTGATCGATTCATCTGAAGCATAACTCAAGCCAGGGATTTTATTTGGATTTTTAATGTTCCTGCCAAGAAAGCTCTGAAATCTAATCTGCTAATTTCCTAAAGCATTCTCCTAGGTGAAGACATTTTTCTAGGTGATCTAAATCCACATCTCAACATCGAAGCACTTATTTGTGCCTGTCTATTTGTGCCAATGAAAAGAAAAATTGTCTGACTGTCTTTGAGCTATTGGATTTTGGATGCAGCTACTGTATGCCAATTTGTATTTTTCACCCAATACGAAACTGAGTGAAAGCTGGTGTTACAAATCACAAACTACAAAAGAAGTAAAATAGATTTAGCAAAGTCCAATATAATATGTTGCACCTATGCTCCTTTTAAATTCTAAACTATATGGACAAATGTGATAGGACACACCTCTTAATCACTGAATCGAGGTGTTTTATTCACTCTCATTTGCACATGGGTTAAAAACAAGAACAAGCTGCTATGCACTTTTGCTTCTAACTTGTGGGAACAGTTTGGGGAAGACATTCTCCTGTTATGTGATGACTGAGCCCCAAAGCACGGTCAATAAACATTATTTTTAGTCATTTAGCCTATGATTTTTCCCAAAACAACGTATAAATGAGAAAAAGGTAACCAGTCAAAAGGTAACAAGCTGCAGCATTAAAATATAAAATGCAAGATTGTGAGTAAGTGTGTAAAAATGGTGCGAAAATGGTGAGTTTGGTGTGTTATAATGTGATTGGTCCACACATAATCCTGTCGACCCTCTCAAACATTTGAAATGATTATGAATGAATTGTGAGCCAGGTTCTCTTATCCAACACTACTGTCTAACGTCACACATGGACTTCTAGATAAAATAGTAAAAGAAAAAAAACACACTCTAAAATGCAGAAAACTTGCAGAAAATCCCCTGCTGGTGTAAGCTGTTGATGTACCAGTACTTTTGTTCATATGGTGTTTATTAAAAAATAGTGCCTCATGAAAACCATTTAAAAGTCATTTCTTTTCAACCTAAGATAAACTAATTAAAAAAAATAATAATAACAAGGGTCGAAAAAGATCTTCTGATTCAGTTCTTTGTTGAGTCACCTTTATCTTTAATTACAGCCATCAGTCTGCATATCTTCACTTGCTTTGCACATCTAGATTAGGGACTTTATGCTCATGCTTCTTGGTAGATTTATTTGCATTCAGTCAATTTTTATAGGGAGTGGGAAGGCACAGCTCCCTTCAAGTTCATTCACAAAATTTTTAAAGGATTAAAGTCGGAGCTCTGACTTAGCCAATTAGGTACGTTCACTTGCCTATATTTCACTGCTATTTGTATGTGTGTGCCTGTACATGTTTCGGGTTGTTGTAATGGAAGGAGAACCTACTGCACATCTTCGTCTAGCAGAGAACTTTATGTTTTTCTCAAGGGTTTGTAGCACTTACTTTTAATTTTAAACTTACCAATTACCATGTTCCATCCACACAACAGCACTATGCTGACACCATTGCCTAACACTAGGGATGGTGTTTTGATAGTGATGGTCTGTGCCAATTGCAGTTAACTTATCCGAAAAAGTCCTTCCTAGGCAACTCTAATAAAAGTTTTGAGCCCACATGGCAAAAAAACTAAGTATTTCAAAGCGGTTTAAGGTTTTGTACACTGTCCGAACAGTGTATTAAACACAAATCATGTTTTTCAGCATCAGTGTTTTTCAGTGGCAACATATTCATCATATTATTTGGTCAACTGTCAAGCATTTTACTGACTGAAAACTTTTAAAATGTCATTTCATGGATGCATGTTCAGTTTCTTGTATTGTATGGTTTAAAGCTGCACTGCTTGATCTGACATTTGTGTCTGACTGACATTTTAATTACTTTAACATTCTTGAAGCTATGTTTAAGCATTTATTTTTTATACAATTATTTAATACATATAATTATGTTTTATAATTGTAGCAAGCAACTCTTTTCTAGTTACTTTACGGAGTGTCATTTCCCTTAATGTCCCTGAAACTTTTTTATTTTTATTTTGACTTACTTGTTAGTCCTTTTTCCTATTACATTTACATTAGGTTATTTAGCAGACGCTTTTATCCAAAGCAACTTACAAAGTGAGCACAGGGTTGGCCGCAGCATCCCTGGAGCAATTAGGGTTAAGGGTCTTGCTCAAGGACCCTCCCTGGTAACATCAGTCGACCTGGGATTTGAACCCCAAACCTTCAGATTGATAGCCCAACACCCTAACTACTGAGCTACCATGCCCTATTATTGGCTATCCTCTTAATCTATCTTAATCCTTGTTATCACCTTACCCCATTTTCTTGCTTTACAGCATTACTTATTGGTATTCTTATTCATACAGTAGCTACATGACAGGGGCAGGTTATAACGTGTCTTCCTCATCACGTCCAGTCTGCGTGTCATTAATTGGGGTATGTATTAGTTAATTAGTTAAGTGTTTGATAATCATCTGCTGGGTTTTCCTATCATGTGCTTGTAGTGCAGTGTATTCAACCCTCCCTTCATGTCGGTGTTCTAGCGTCCATTGGTTATTTTGTGTTTGTGTGTGTGTGTGTGTGTCTCCTTGTTGTGTTCTGCGTTAAATATTACACTTTAGCTACATTTACATTTAGTCATTTAGCAGACACTTTTATCCAAAGCGACTTACACAACAGGTATTTGTTAAAGAGATGCATCTTCAGAAGTTTCTTAAAACTGTTTAGTGATTCTGCCTTACGGACAGAGTTGGGAAGAACGTTCCACCATTTTTCAGTGGTGAACCCAACGGAGTGACAATTAGCTCCTCGGTGAGGTGGGATCGCCAGGCGGCAATCATCACTGGAGCGAAGTGAACGAGTCCGAGTATATTTTGAAAAGATAGAGTGAAGGTAGGAGGGGGAAGATCCAGAAATGGTTCTGTATACCAGAGTGACTTGTACTGAATGCGAGCAGCTACAGGGAGCCAATGGAGGGAAGTAAGTAATGGAGTGACATGAGTTCGCTTGGGCTGGTTAAACACAAGTCGGGCTGCAGAGTTTTGAATTAGTTGAAGAGGTCTGATTGTGGAAGCTGGGATAACAGCAAGTAGCGCATTACAATAATCAAGCCGGGATAGGACTAGGGCTTGAACAAGCAGTTGGGTAGAATGTTCAGTCAAAAAGGGTCTGATCTTCCTTATGTTGTAAAGAAGGAATCTACAGGAATGGGCGGTTTTGATAACATGATTAGAGAGTTTAAGGTGGGAGTCTATTGTGAAACCAAGGTTCCGGACCGAATCGGTTGGGGAGATTGTGAAGCCATCAATTTGGAAGGTCAGGTCGTGATGGATTAAGGGTTTAGCTGGGATAATGAGAAGCTCTGTTTTTTCTAAATTTAATTTGAGATGACAGACCTTTATCCAAACAGATATGTCGGTGAGGCAGGCAGATACCCGATTTGAGATGGTGGTGTCGTCAGGGGCAAAAGACAGATGAAGCTGAGTGTCATCAGCATAGCAGTGGTAAGAGAAACCATGCGCCTGGATGACTGTGCTTAGTGATGTCATGTATAGTGAGAAGAGGAGAGGACCAAGTACAGAGCCCTGAGGCACACCAGTGCCTTGGTAACCACATACTTACCACATACTTGGTAAGAGTTAGAGAATCTCCCCATTCCATGACACTTTGAAGGTCCTTCCTGTGAGATAGGATCTAAACTATTCAAGTGTCGTATCAGAAAAGCCTAAATCAGATAGAGTGGACAGTAGAATCTGATGATTTACTGTATCAAAAGCTGCAGAAAGGTCTAACAAAATGAGGACCGAGGATTGAAATTTGGCTTTCGCAGATTTAAGTGAGTCAATCACAGAGAGCAATGCACAGAGAGTGACCACATCTAAAACCGGACTGATTGGGATCAAGGAGATTATTCTGATTAAGAAATTTGGAGACCTGTGTGAATACCACCCTTTCAAGTGTTTTAGACAGGAAAGGTAAAAGAGAAACAGGTCTGTAGCTCTCGACCAAATTTGGGTTGAGCGTAGGTTTTTTGAGTAGGGGTTTGACTATGGCCTGTTTGAAACAATTTGGAAAAGTCCCAGACGTGAGAGAGGAGTTAATGATGTGTTTGAGAGCTGGTGTGATGGAGGAGCCGATGGATTGAAGAAGGTGGGATGGGATGGATTCAAGGGGGCAAGTAGTTGGGTTACTGGCAAGAAGAATTTTGCAGATGTCAAGTTCTGTGACAGGGGAGAAGGAGGAGAGAGTTGGATGGCTGGATGTGTGAGATGTACAGTAGTGTTGAGGAAATGGTAAGTATGAAAGAGTTTGCTGATGCCCTCAATCTTTTCTGTAAAAAATGTTGCAAAGACATCAGATGACAGAAGTGTTAGGAGGGGCAGAGGGAGGAGTTAGTAGTGAGTTGAAGGTACTGAATAAGGTGCGGGCATCTGAGATGCATGTTACCTTGGACTGGAAGAACAAGGATTTAGCAGCAGTTACATCCTTCGAGAAAGTGGCAAGTGAGGTCTGGTATGTTTCTAAATCTGAAGACAGACCAGACTTACGGCATTTTCTTTCAGCGGAACGAAGAGATGTACGTTGCTTCCTAAGCATCTCTGTGAGCCAGGGACTGGACGTTTTCCTGGTGAATTTTGGACAGACCTGATCAAGACATGAAGCCAAGGTGGAGCAGAATGTGCTTGATGCAGTGTTGGTGTCAAGGGTTAAGAAGTTACTGATGCTAGGAAGGGCATCTGTAACCAAGTCGGCAAAGAGTGTATTAGAGCGAGCGCTTTATGAAGAAGTGGTTTAATTCATGAAGTGGAGTGATGTATATTTCCGAAGAGAGACATGAGCGTGTCATGATGAGGTCGAGCTGGTTGCCAGCCCGGTGGGTAGCTGAGGTGCGGAGTAGATGGAGGTCCAGGCTGGAGATGAAATCAAGAAACCCAGTGGCATACGGTCGGTCTAAGTGAATGTTGAAATCGCCGAGGACAACAAGAGGACAACCATCATCTGGGAGAGATGATAAAAACATATCGAATTCCTCGACGAAGTTATCTAGTTGACCTGGGGGGCGATAGATGAGAAAAAAATGACATTTAACCGGTTCAGTGATTGTCAGTGCATGGAATTCGAATGAGACAGTGTTTGGTAAAAGTGTAAGAGGAGAGAATTTTCATTTGTGGGTAATAAGCAAACCTGTACCACCTCCTCTTTTGCCGATATGAGGAGAGTGAGAGAAGTGGAAATTCGTTGAAAGGGCAGCTGGTGTCGTGGAATTCTCGGGACGAATCCACGTCTCAGTGAGGGCTAAAACCTGAAGACCAGCATGAGCCGCAAAAGCAGGAATGAAATCCGATTTCTTGGTGGCTGACTGACAATTGCATAGTCCTGCCAAGAAGGTGAAGGGCTCGCTTGTATTCACCTGCTGCAGAGTTCGCAGGTGTGCAAGAGTGCGCCTTCTCCTCTGAGGAAAAGAGCGTCTGTGTGAGGAGGAAATGACAGGGATGAACTGAAAACACATGCTGAAGAGAAAGGTGTGAATGGGTAAGAAAATAGATTGACTACTTAGAGAATACTTAGTTGCCTTGTCGTTGTCCTTGCTCGGTTAACTCGCGCAGGTAGATTGCAGGTCTTTACACGAATAGGACTCGCGCAGGTAGATTTGCAGGTCTTTACATGAATAGGACTCACGCAGGTAGACTCGCAGGCCTTTACATGAATAGGACTCGCTCAGGTAGACTCGCAGGCCTTTACACAAATAGGACTCGCACAGGTAGACTCGCAGGCCTTTACACGAATAGGACTCGCACAGGTAGATTTGCAGGTCTTTACACAAATAGGACTCGCTCAGGTAGACTCGCAGGCCTTTACACAAATAGGACTCGCACAGGTAGACTCGC
>JAFMOD010000370.1:133986-161869 GCA_019802435.1 Corydoras maculifer
ATGTCATGCATTCTGTTTTTTATTGTCTCCTTTATTTGTTCAACCATTAAATTATCCTTTTATTAGTGTTTTTCACTATGAACACTACTATTGACAGATCTCCGGACTACTAAACACTTTTCTATTGACACTTTACATACCAATACGAATATATACACAAGCCTATTCAGGTCTGAACATTACATATTGTTCATTACTGTACTGACCTTCATCTTTAATAGGCTTAATTGTATTTATTCTATTTTTGATTTTTAATATTTTATCATTGTATTATTACTGTGCTGTATTATTATTGTACCTGCTACTGGCTGCTAAATTTTCTCTGGGATAAATAAAGTATTCAATCTATCTATCTAATCTAGTCTGTTAGCATTTTACATATGATACTTTGTCATTTACTGAGTTGCTGCAGTGTTCTGTTTGGCTAAATCAATAAAGGATCTATTCGTTCATCCATAATGTGCAGGAGTCCGTATCTCACAGCTGCATTTAATGTAGCAATAGTTTCATATGAACTGGAAGCTTTTTCCAATCAGTTATCACACAACAGCAAGTTTAATAACATTTCCCTTCACTCTCCACTTCACAGATTCAGTGACCTAATATAGCTGAGCACAACTGTTTAAACATTTCCGAGAACCATCATTCTGTGATTGTTGTTCACTTACACAATAAACTTATTAAAACAGGTGAGTTGGTTCAGCAGCACACAATATTTCGGAGGTAAAAAATGCCATTAGTAAGGTCAGTCAAAATAGCACTGTGTAATCTATAGTCCTGTAAATAGGATCAGAGATCAATTTTGGTTTAAAACCCATCATTGCATGGTTTACTGAACCTACGATACTAATGCTGTCAAAGACAGGTTAGAATGGCTAAATGTAGGAATCCCACAAGGTTCAGGTCTACTGAAGCTAATTATTTCTGTGGTTTCAGATTTTATTAGCTTTAATTATTTTTTGTAAAACAAACTCTCTCTCTCTCTCTCTCTCTCTCTCTCTCTCTCTCTCTCTCTCTCTCTTACACACACACACACACACACATACAAATAATTTACCCTTGTCCAGGATCCAAAGCTATGGCACGTGGGTGCTCCATTCCACCAGCAATCAGTGTAGTACGCATCTGACCATTCAGTCTTGACACTTCGATTTGATCCAGACTACTGTCAATCCAGTAAAGATTCCCTGCAATCCAATCGACTGCTAACCCTTCAGGAGTTGCCAGTCCATGCTTGACAACTACTTCAATCCCGGAAACACCTTAAATTAACACAAAAAAAAACACCTGTAACATTTATTAGAATTTATATATACACAGCTATAGTAAAGCAGTGGCCCTGGGAAGAAAGGTGAATGGCCGAGTGCAACCTTTATTTGCTGCAACATCTTAAGCCATGGAGGAAAAGATTACATGGAGTGAACATTTGGTGAGCTACACTGTGCCAGCACATGTAGTTTAAATGTAATTTTAAAAACTATGTAATGTAGTAATGCAGTGTAATACATGTATAATGTACTTTTTTTTCTAAAATGCAGTGTTACTTTTATGCCAGATGTAATGGGGTGAACATAACAAAATTGCAAAATGTACAACTTCTTTTCTCGTCAGTTTAAAGAGTATTTTCTCAAAATTGAGACGAGCTATAATGTTAGTTTTGCTCAGCAGTGGTTTTCGTCTTGGCACTCTGCCTTGCAGCCCATTTTTGCCCAGTGTCTTTCCTATAGTGGAATCATGACCTTAACTGAGGCAAGTGAGGCCTAGTTATTTGGATGTTGTTGTTCAAGTTCAAGTAATTTATTCATATAGCGCTTTTTACAACAGTACATTGTCACAAAGCAGCTTTACAGAATGAAAACCCCAAAAGAGCAAGCCGAAGCTACAGTGGCAAGAAAAAACTCCCTTTTATGTTGTTATTTAAGGAAGAAATCTTGGGAGGACCAAGACACAGTGGGGGACTCATCCTCCTTGAGCGGCCAGGCAGCAACAACAATGTAGGACAGCCATGTACAGATATTAAACAAGTGGAAAAACTCTAACAACTGGAAAAATATATGTGAGTCCATTAAGGGCGTCCTGCAGGACCGCCAGTCCAATTAATATTCAGGTTCCATCCAGTATTCGTCGGCAGAGCCATTGATGAAGGTCTGACTACACCTCCAGGAAGCCGGTCACACCTCAAAAGAAACAGACAAGGAAGGCAGTTAGAGCTAATAATAAAGACACGGCATTTAATTAATAAGTAATTGATTGACACAGTGCAGTATGTGACTCCGGCATCACTGACTAGAGCAGCATGATTAAAAGAGGCAGATACTGCAGACTCTACATAGTTAAGATGGTGCCCCGGAACAGCATCATTTCAGCGCCACCCCCCCCCCCCCATTAAAGATGAGGTGGGTGAAGAGGTGAAACGCCAGCATACACTGATCACAGATTACAACCCCAACACAGCCAAGCCTGAGATCTACATCTTTATCTACAGGGGATTAATTAAACGCAAGATTAAATAAATGTGTTTTTAATTTATTCTTAAAGATTAATAGTGATTCAGAATCACGAACGGTAACTGGAAGGCTATTCCAAAGTTGAGGAGCCTTGTGGGAGAACGCTCTTCCACCAGCAGTAATTTTATTTATTCTAGGAGCTAAGAGTAAACCAGCACCTTGAGATCGGAGCTCACGTGTTGGCTTGTACGATTGAATCAGCTCACTCAGATACTGTGGAGCCTGATTATGTAGAATTTTATATGTTATCAATAAAATTTTGTACTTTCTGGTTTTAGTTAAAACTCTAGCTGCAACATTTTGAACAAGTTGTAATTTATGTAATGATTTATTAGAACATCCTGTCAGAAGTGAATTACAATAATCTAACCTTGAGGTAATAAAAGCATGAATTAGTTTTTCTGCATCTTGGAGGGAGAGGATATTTCGTAGCTTCGAAATGTTACGAAGGTGAAAAAATGCAATTATAGTAATATTGCTAATGTGCTTTGTAAAGGATCTGAGATCTGAATCAATAATCACAGATAAACTGGGTCTAATTAAAGAGTTATCAAGGTTTAACATAGTGTTTGAGGCTTTGTTCATTTTGTCCTTGGGTCCAACTATCAGAAACTCTGTTTTATCAGAATTTAGCAGTAGGAAGTTTTTTGACATCCATATTTTAATATCTTGGATGCAGTCCTCGAGCTTACTGACTGAACGAGCATCATTAGGGTTAGCTGAAACATATAGCTGTGTATCATCTGCATATGAGTGGAAACTGATTCCATGTTTATGAATAATTGATCCAAATGGAACCATATATAATGCAAATAGGAGTGGGTCCAGAACGGACCCTTGCGGGACACCATATTTAACTTTAGCAAGATCAGAACATTGGTTGTTAACACAGGTGAATTGATATCGATCTGTCAGGTAGGATTTAAACCACTGGAGTGCAGATCCTGTAATGCTCACAGTGTTTTATAATCTATCAACTAAGATGTTATGGTCTATAGTGTCAAAGGCTGCACTAAGATCTAATAATACAAGGAAAGAGATTTGGTTATTATCAGAGGACATTAATAAGTCATTAACGACTATAATTAAGGCTGTCTCAGTGCTATGATGAGACCTAAAACCTGACTGAAAAACTTCATGAACGTTATTAGCTAGAAGATGGTGATTCAGCTGGTTGAACACAATTTTTTCTAGGATTTTAGAGACAAAAGGAAAGTTTGATATTGGTCTATAGTTGGACAGTATTAGAGGATCTAAATTAGGTTTTTTAAGTAATGGTTTAATGACTGCACACTTGAGAGTTTTGGAGACATAGCCTATTTTAAGTGACAGATTTATAATATTTATAAAAGGCTCTGTAATATTTGGTAGGAGGTCTTTAAGCAGGTTTGTAGGTATTGGGTCTAACAGACAGGATGTTGTCTTTGATTGTGTAGTTATTGAGACAAGCTCTTTTTTAGATATGGGGTTAAAGATATTTAACTCTTGTACTATATTATTTTTCAGAAATCATTGAGGGTTGATTATTGGTTACGCTACACGATGCATAAGATGATTTAAGTGATGATTTTTAGATGATTTTCAATTTTATCACTAAAGAAATTCATGAAATCATTGCTGCTGAGCTTTGAGTGAATCTGTGAATCTGATTCAGTAGCACTTTGAGTTAATTTGGCAATGGTACTAAAGAGAAATCTTTGGTTATTTTTGTTGTTCTCTATTCATTCAGAATAATATTTAGTCTTCGCTGCATTGAGTGCATGTTTGTACTCAGTCATACTGTCCTTCCGTGCAACCCTAAATACCTCTAATTTAGTTTGTCTCCATTTACGCTCCATGGTTCTAGTAGTTTGTTTTAGGGCGCGTGTTTGATCAGTAAACCATGGAACGAGTCTTTTATCTTCAATCCTTTTTAGTTTAAGTAAAGCGACACTGTCTAAGGTTGTAGAAAACATGTGTTTAAGGTATTCAGCTGTGTTTTCAAGTTCATCGGGTCCTGATGCTGGTTTAGGTTTAATTCGGGTAAATGTTGTAGGAATGACACAGCAGTTGAGGGAATGTTTGTATGTTTCATATCATATCGCGGTTTAATTGCTAGATCAATATCAATTTCTAAATCTTAGGTTATCAAATAGTGATCAGAGATGACCTCACTTAGTGGAACAATAGTTAAATTATTGATGTTATTACCATGTGATAAAACAAAGTCTAATGTATGTTTACAGCGATGTGTTTCACCAACCACACTTTGAGTAATGCCCATGGAATCTAGGATGGAGTCAAAGGCTAATTTAAATGAGTCTAGTGGGTTTTCGAAGTGAACATTGAAGTCACTGACTATTAAGGCCTTGTCTGATGAGATTACTATGTTAGAGAGAAATTCACCAAATTCTTTAATAAACTCTGTATATGGGCCGGGAGGGCGGTATATTATAATAATTTGCATTAGATTGTATTTATTCTTTAATGAAGATGAGCTGCTTATGTTGAGTACAAGAGCTTCAAAGGATTTTGATTCATACTTATTATTAAGTGTTACATTTACGTTTTATTTATAGATCATACCCACTCCACCTCCTCGTCCACTAAGACGTGGTTTATGAGCATAAGTATAACCAGGTGGAGAGGCATCATTTAATGCTAAGTATTCATTGGCCCTAATCCAGGTCTCTGTGAGACAAAAGACATTTAGGAAGTTATTATTTCTTAAACTAGAGCTGATTTTGATGAAAGTGACCTAATGTTTAATAACCCAAGTTTTAATTTAAAAGTGTTTCTTACATTTCTTGAGGTTGTATTGATATTAATGAGATTTTTTTGGCACACTTTTTGGACTCTTTTTGTTTTTTGCTCACTGCGATAGTTGATAACTGTCTTAATGGTATGGGACCTAGTTATTGTGGGTGACGACTCTTGGCAGTTCGCAGGCAGTTGGTTAGGCCATTCTGTCTGCTGCCTGGCCTTGGCTTTGAATTGTCAATTTTTATTCCTATCTGAACAAAAAACCCTATCGGCTATGTTATGTGACATGAGTGCAGCACCCTCCCGGGAATCCTGATCCTGTGGCTGGCTAAACTGGTCCCTGACACACCTTTACTAACACGACGCTGTTCAAAAATCCAAATGCGCTCTTCTAGCACTGAAATCTTCTCCGTCAGACTAAGGACTAGGCTGCACTTCTCACAGGCTGGATTATCAGTAATGACGGAGGAAGACTGTCTATACATACTGCACTGAGGGCACGCAACCAGAGGTGAAAGTGCCATTGTAAAGTTTATATATAAATGAAGAAATAAACTTAGCTTCGGGTGGGTAGAGATGTAAGGTTAGTTCCCGCTGTTACAGCTGATGATGAAACAAAGCAGCGGCAGCAGCTGGTGGAGATCCAACTCTAGTAAATCTGGCTGTATTTGCGTCGAATGGAGTCCTGGAGGTTCTCACAATGCGGTGCGAGATCATTTATAAGTCTTTGCTGCACTCTTAGAGTAATTTTTGTTGGCCAATCACTCCTGGTAAGTTTGAACTCAAAGACAAATTGAACTCAGGTATAATAAACCACAGTTAAGTTATGTTCAAATTCCTCCATAGCATGTGAAAGACTCATTACAAGTAACCGTAATAGCTTGATTGTATTTGTTGCTGTTTGGAAACACACACACAAAGGGCTCCATTGTGTTTACTTGTCTTTGCCTAATATTTAAGTTTGTTTGATGATCTGAAACATTTAAGAGTGACAAACATGCAAAAAAAAAAAAAAAAAAATCATGAAGGAGGCAAACATTTTTCACATCACAGTACACATACTGTATATACCAGCCACTATAATAGTTACTTACTTTAGTAGCTGCCTATGGGACAATCTAAATTTGTGGTGACAATATGTGGTGCCAATTCACACTCCATACCTTTTATGACTGCTAAATTGTGGAATGGTCCCCCTAGCTCTGTCCATAATGCTGAGAATTGTTGTTTTTACACTCTTATTGCTCAGTCATTTTTTCAGCTTCACTTACCATATAGATTCACTTTGTAGTTTTTCAATTACAGACTGTCCATCTGCTTCTCCACACTGTAAGTCCCCTTACTAAGTTTTCCAGTGATTCAAAACCCCACAAGATCACCACTGCAGTGCCTGATGTAGTGATGGTATGTTAACGTATTTTGCCCTGTTATACACTTTAACAACTTTAGACTGAAAATAATTAGCCAACTGAAAAAATCTTGCTAGTAGTATCAATGAAAGCTAAGATGAAGGGTAACTTGCAGTGTAAAAACCTGTAAAAGACACTATACAAATAAACAAATTAATAAAAGGGCTCATGGCCTTCTCTTTAGTATTATGCTACAGAGAACATGATCAAATGAAATATAACAGGACATTGTAAGAACCCCATTTTTATTTCCTGGGATTAAAGGAGCATTCTGATTATGTCCAAAGGATTTATCTTTATTCTATGTTTATTCTATCTTAAACAGCATTATCTGTAGTCTTATAAAAACAGCATTTTTTTACGCACTAGTCATAGATAATCAGATCTCTATGGCTTTTTATTGATGGTTTAGATCACTCATTATTTTTGGCTACACGAGATATCTGTCTGCAATGCAACAGCTCTTTATACTGCATTACTACATAATACACATTATATATTGTATATATATATATATATACACACACACATACGCACACAAATATACAAAAAGTACATATTGCAGTCCCTTACAGAGCACTTTCTCTCCTTCTTCTCTACATAAACACTCAGTAACTGTTATATGTACCTTTTGTTCTGAAAGATCCTTGTTTGTTTTTATCCCTCTTCAGACACAGAGGACCAGTAAAAAGCAATAATGCATCTATCCCAGATCCCTGAAGCTCTATAAAACATTAACAGTTTCTCCATCTAGGTTCCATTATCCAGCCTGGCTGACTGGTGCTCACTGAACTGTAAAACTCACTGTGTTTTCAGAACTTTTTTTTTTTTTTTTAAATAATAATAAAAAAAAAGACGAAGAAATACAAAGTAAAAAACTTGTCAGGTTTGAGAGGCTAGTGCTAGGCCACTCCCCGCATGTTTTCTGTTCGGGTTTTTGAGTTTTGTCTCTGTGTTCTGTGTTTTCTGTTAGTGTTTATATCACATGAGTTTCCCGTTTCGGCAGGCCAGCATTGTTTTTGTATCATTCTGTATAGTCCCGTCACATGTCGCCCTTTTTGTATCTGTTTCTTTAATAAACTCCCTTATGCTTTCTTGGTCGCTTGGTTTGCTAATTCGCGTCTAAAGGCCTCACCCTGCGTGGTTATGCGCAGCGCCACCAGTGGTCGAATGGCGCTTTTGTGACAGAATGCTGGCCTCATAAACCCCCAAGTGAAGTCCAGGATCCCTCGACTGGGTAAGCACCCCGCTTTTGTTTTTCCTGCTGTCACATACTCCGTAGGACCCGGTTAGTCCTGGCAGCTGTCTTGGTTTGTCTGTTGGCGGCAGCGTTCCTGCTGCGTAACCTCGGCGCTAGCCCCGCCGATAGCCGTTTCTCCAGCTGCAGCGTCCCCGTTCCGTAACCTAGCCCCGCCGAATTTTATTTTATTTTTTTATATCTTGGTTATGGGGAGATAAGTTTCCCTCTCCCCTCAAGCTCCCGGTACCTTGCGTATTTGACTGCGTGACCGGTCGGGAGCTGTCGGACAGGGAGAGGGTCGAGTACTACCTCTCCAGGCTGCTGGAACCCGATCGGTGGTGGGCCTAGGGCCTAGTTGCCGCCCTGGATGCCTCGGCCAGCTGGTCCGAGGCTGCATTCTTGCAGATGTTCCCCCCAGGTCTCTCGTACCGCCCGGTGAGCGATCCACTCCGTGCCGAGAAAGATCCGCTCCGGGCTGTTAGCGATCCGCTTCTCACCGCCTGCGATCCAAGCCGTGCCGCCTGCGTACCGAGTAGCATTCCGGTTAGCGATTCGTGCTGCGAGCAGCTTCATGATCCGCTCCGCGCCGCCAGCTGCGCACCGCCTGCGTTCCGAGCAGCGTTCGGGTTAGCGATTCAGGCTGCTATCAGCTCTGTGTTCCGAGCTGCGCCGCTTGCGATCCGCTCCGAGCCGCCAGCGATCCGGACCAGTTCGCCAACATTCTGTGCAGCAGTACCGGCGTCTCAGTTCGTGCCCAGAGCACTTTTCCTGCCTCGGCTGGATCCCTGGTGTCCTCCCGCGACTCGGTAGATGAGGACGGTGGTACTGGCGGTGTTCCTTTGTGTCCAGGAAACAGAGAGGGAACAGGCCTGGAGTAAGGGCAAAGCTTCCAGTCTGGTTCAAGGGGCCCCGGCCAGGGAACCTATGGTGAAGCACCGGTCTTTCAGGCCAGAGTACCGGTTGCCCCCTGCACAGGACCAGTTGCCCCCGTTCAGGAGCGGCCATCCCCCACTCAACATCCAGTGACCTTCATCCAGGATGAACTAGACACAGTACCGGACTTGCTGAATGACATCAGAGACAGTCCAGCTTCCGGGAGAATCAGAGACTTTTTTGCGGCATCGCTCGCTCATGTTCCCCCAGCGGTTGCGCCCACTCAGGTTCCCCCTGCGGTCGCACCCACTCAGGTTCCTCCTGTGGTCGCGCCCTCTCAGATTCCCCCTGCCGTCACGCCCACTCAGGTTGCCCCAGCGGACGCGCCCACTCAGGTTGCCCCAGCGGACGCGCCCACTCAGGTTGCCCCGGCGTTCGTGTCCCTGGGGTGTTCCTGTAGTTTGGTCCAATCATGGATGATAGGGATTGGGTCTTGCCAGGTCACGTGCTGTTTTCCGTTAGTATTTATATGGGTTACATGGGTTCCCCGTTTAGGCAGGCCAGCATTGTTTTTGTATCGTTTTGTGTAGTCCCATCACGCGTCGCCTTGCCTTGGGTTTTGTATCCGTTTCTTTAATAAACTTCCTTATGCTTACCTGGTCGCTTGGCTCGCTAATTCGCGTCTAAAGGCCTTACCCTGCGCGGTTATGTGCAGCGCCATCAGTGGTTGGATGGCGCTTTTGTGACAAACTTTCATCTTAGAAGAACAGTATCACCTAAGCATCTAAACATTAAGTCCTTTGAGTTTTGCCTCTTTTGCATCACCAGGAATTTTACTTGGTTGTTTCTTTACGTTCCATTAAAAAGTCTTCTATTGCCATCAAAGTTAATGCTGAAAGATGAGTTGTATATCGGTAATAAGTTTAAATTGGCTGCTTATCAAAAGTACTCTCCAATTAGAGGCCATGGATACACTGACATAATTGAGAAGGCGAGAAGGCTCTGTAAAGCCAACTCAAAATCTGATTTGTTAACAAAACAGGTTGATCGAGAATTAGTTAAAGCTACTGGGCCAACAAAATTCTTTTTGAAGGCTAATGCTGGAAAATTTTAATCCTGGCAACCAATGATGCTGAGTTATGACTGGTTAAATGCTTTAATAAGAAAATACACATCTGGAATCGGCGCCACCAGGAAAAAAAGGTATGAAAGGAAATGGACAGACCATTTGGAATTATTTTATAAGTACTTACATCATATAACATCTGTCTGTGATTTAGATATTTTTAGGCCTTCAGAGAAGGCTTTGAAGGCCCTGATGGCCTGCCACTGCTACAATGCTAATAATGATCCATCACCCTGATACTTATCTGTGGTCATCATCATTGGAGATCAGAGTAAATGTATTTAAAGGAACAGTTGAACCACAGTCTGTAATTGCAGATCTACAAAGTGCATCTGTATAATATCTGGAGCTAATTAAAGCACCTCATGAAGTGGCCTGTTTTTTGTTGTATTGCTTTAGAAACTTTTTTCTGAAAGCAATATGCACTTGATAAAGTGTGTTACTGTTATTTTATCAAGAGGAGTTTTGTAAATCATTACTCAAATGCTTAAAAATAAATGAACTCTGCTGCATATTGTGCCTGAAAACACCCATTGATATAATCACTGCAAAACACACCTTCCTGTGGCTTATTGCTTAATGGAATGTAGCTAGTGAAGAAGGCGACAAACTATAAAATGTAATTTGCCATGTCAGGTTTATTTTATAGATGAGGTTTAATTTTATAAGATTTATTATTTTATTATTTATATTTAATTATTAAATATAAAATCAACATTCTCTGCATCCACCACCAACAAAACCAGTGTTAAATGTGTGGTATTATCCACTGGGTGCTTTTCTTTATTGAATTTGCTCATTTTCCTTAGCCAGCATTAACGTTTAAGGATGTACTACTTAATGACAGACAGCTAAGTTGCATATATTTTTTTGAACTGTTGGTTTATATGTTCTCTGTGGGCTTCTTTTTCATGTTGTTAAATCCTGATTCTACTTTTAAAGAAGTCACTTACTCTGAAAATGTGACATAGACCTGGGCTTTACAGCTATCTTAATAATATTGACATACAAAAGTGATCACTACTTAAAATGACATTTTGAGGATCAGGTATTAAAAAATAAGTGAAAATGGTCATATTAAATGCTAATTCTTCCCAGGAACTTTATTATGATTAATAGTCATTAAGTTTTGTTGGGCACTATGAAACAACGTGGACAGAACATAATTTATATGCAACAGTAACAGATTGCTTGCTGTTTATTTTAATCTGTATTTCCATTAATGGTACATGTTTTAAAATAATGTATTGTATATTACACATTGAAATGAATGTGAAGCAGTCAGAAGTGTGCATTGTTGTCCATAATGTCACGGCCTGACAAACAGCAAAGTTTTAAATGTGCTTATGATTTGTTTGCCAAATACCATTCCTAGAACTAGATGTAAGTCAGCTTAAAGCATTCAAACTTTATGACTGGGACATGTCACTCTTGCAATCTCTTAACTGGTAAGTCTGTCCCTCTTGCATTACCAGTGCATGATCTTGTTTCCCTGTACTGCACTGGCTGTTTCTTTGGGATTTGTTTTTACCCCAGATGTGCACTGAACTTAAAGTGGTCACTTCAATGTCTCCTGATACCATAAGCGCCATAAGTCACAGCATCTCCCATCAAAAGGAAGAATGGGAGGCATGCAGTAAGACGCTAACCCCTTACTGGACAGAAATAGCATGCCATCTATGGTATGGTTTGGTTGTGACTGTCATATTCAATACATGTGTGTTATGCATTATATGGTAATTTTCTGAAATATTTATTATTTATATGTTTATTTTAATAAACTGTTACATATTTTTTGTGTCGTCTAGTTGGCTCTGGCATGTCCACATTTTCCATCATGCCCTGACAAATGAAATATAGTTGTTCTAATAAAGAGCTTGTGACACAACATTTAATTATTTTTAATTAAAATCTTATAGTGTCAAACTAATATGACTTCAATCATAGTACCATTCCATCTGAGTTGACAGTTAAATATATTATTCTATATTAACTCACTGCAGCACTGTTTACAGATACATATATGTAAAACCAAGGCGTACGAGGACTATTAAATAAAATAAACATTGGGAACATGTTACCTCCTGTGTCAGAGATTTTCCCACAATAAATCTGATCCTCCACCACATCGGTCCAGTACAGCAGCCGCTGGCTGAAATGAAAATCCAGCGTGATTGTGTTTCTCAGTCCTGGAACCAGCAGGCTGTATTCTCCAGTTTTTAGGTCAATACGTCGAATTTCATGACGAATGGAAAATATTATAAATGGCTCAAATGGATCTGGAATGAGCACAAACACAAAGAGTAAATTGAACCTGAATTGTTTCTCCTCAAACAAAAGCTCTGTGTTAATTAATCATCTACACATTATTCCTTGTTGCAATTCTGCTTAGTTTGTGAAAATGGAGTTAAATCCTGACTAAAGGTTAATTAAATTTAATGGTTGCTGTTTTCAAACGAATTTGTTTACTAACTCTTATGACTTGTGCAACTTTCAGTAGGAGTTAAAATGCAGTGGCCCCATATATGTATCGACATTTGTCAGTTTGAGTATGACTCTATCTGTCTGTTGCATTGAAGGGGGTGTGTCCTTTGTTTTGACGTCTGTATATGTCCATCTTAGAAAGTGTGTCTTCTGTAGCTGTCAGTATTGGTGAATAATGGCCTCTGAATGCTGGTCTCTGTTTCTATTTGTACTAGTGAAGGAGGAGTGGTCTCTGTTCTGTCAATCTTGGTGAAGGAGGTGTGGCCTCTGTTTGTGTTAGTCATAGTGAAATGGGTGTGGCTATGTCAGTCACTTCTAGTTAAGGTGAGAACTCCACTGTTGTTAATAGTACTACTAAAGGAGGCTTGACCTCTGTGTTCTTCATTGTGAAGGAGGTGTGGCCGCTATGTCTGTCAGTATTAGTATTAATGAAGGAGGTGTGGTCACTGTTTCTGTTAGTATTAGTAAAAGAGGTTAAGGAAGGAATTAGTCAAGGAGGCAGGACCTCTCTATGTTTAATAGTCTTACTGTAGATCGCTGTATCTCTTGGTCTTAGTTAGGATGCATGATGTCTGGATCTGGTAGTGAAGGGTGAGGCATTTTTTTACTATTAATCTTATTAATTAAGGTATGGTCACTCTATCTGTAAGCTGTATTGAAGAAGGTTGTGGCCGGCCTCTAATTCTTAGTTTTTGTGAAGGTGTGTTATGTGTATGTGTGTGTGAGAGAGTGTATTAGTATGTGCTACCTGTACTCCTGCAGCTTTCTTCATCTGATTCCAAGATCCACCCTGGATAACATGAGCATTTAATGAAGTTCTCGTGTTGTTCACATACTTGACTGCAGTGTGTGTGTGTGGTGCAGACATCATGTGGCTCACAGGTATGTCCATCTGAGCCAAGATAAAAACCTGTAGGGCAAAGACATACGATGCCTTTGCCTGGAGCTATAGCACAGCCATGACTACAGCCTCCATTATCTTTCAAGCACTGATCTGAAAGAGGAAAGTTAAAAGAGAGAGAGAGAGACTGTGAGAAAGGAGGGGATTTGGTAGGTTTGCCTTTAGAATATTTGAAATTTTAAAATATGATTAAGTCTATATTTTATTTTATTACAGACAAGCTTTTTCCTTTGGTAATTTTGCAACACTTTAAAGCATTGTTTTTTATTTGATTTTAAATATAATTTAAGTATATATCAATGCTGCTGGCAGAGGTTACCACCAGTTAATTATATAACCCATCTGCAAAATCCAGAATTAAGAACAGCTGTACTAGTTTCTTTTGAATATGCCATACTGTCCTAAAAATCCATACATACTTATGTATGAAAGATTCCAAAATGATTTAGATAAAGATCAGTGTGTGACTTTTATTTATCACTTATTATAATGCTTTGTTTCTCCACAGACCACAAACACACTTACACTGATTACACACAACCATAATTATATTCAAACGTGAAGGGGCAATCAAAACCACACACAGCTACACGCACACGTTTGTTGTTATGCATTGTGTGTTTACACAAATTTCCATTAATTCCATTAATTTTCGAGACCTACTCAAACCTTATCTATAAATACTATAAATACTAATTCCTTAATATTCTGACCCCTACCAAGTTGGGATATCTGTAAGTGGCTTTGGATGAAAGTGTTAGCTAAATGACCAAATATAATATTTAACCCAGACTATAACCATACACCATAATTTTACTTCAAAACTAAATGATTTAACTTGTGGTCCCACAAGCTGGTCCCTACAATTTCATAAGGTCCTGACAGAGAGAGTGTGAAAACAAATTTTTGTCCATATATTGTTAAATATACCTGCATACACAGAAACACACACACGCTCTCCCTCTCTCTCTTGCAGGGCCATCACACACACACACACACACACACACACACACACACACACACACACACACACAACTTAAATTTTGCTGGAAGTCTAATATGATTACTCAGAAAAGATACAGCAAACACTGGAACTCGAGGAACCTCTTTTTTCTTTGCCATCCTTCCCCTTCTCTCACTCAAATATATATTTTCATTGCTGCTACTGCTGCTGCCATCGTGCTTAATATAGATTGTAAACTAACAGCGCATTTAATAAATTAAGGAGCACTTATCCATTTGTAAAACAATCTGCAGGTAGGTTGGCATGTTGATCGAAGTATTGTCACTTGCAAAAGTCTGGATATTATTGTTATGATTTGTATTATTATTATTGGTGATATTATTATATCTGATCAGGTCAATAAAACTGCTTATTCTTGCAGATTCCTTCTTAACACCAGGAAGATCAGACCTTTTTTGATTGAACATGCTACTCAGCTGTTAGTTCAAGCTCTCATCCTCTCCCGGCTTGATTATTGTATTGCACTGCTTGCCGGTCTCTCAGCTTGGATTATTATTAAGGCTTTGATTCAACTGGCAACTGATTAAAAACTCTGCAGGATGACTTGAGTTGAATCAATCCAATCAAACTCATGTCCGTTGTGCTAATTCTCACACTGTACCGTTCCCACTGCAAAATGGTGGAAAGATTTGCCCAACTCTCTCCGTAAGGCGGAGTCATTTGGCATCTTGACAACTCAAAACACATCTCTTCCACAAACACCTTTTTCCGTAACTACTGACTTGTGTTGTTCTCATTTGTAAGTGGCTTTGTATAAAAGTGTCCTTTATAAATCTAAAACTTTACTTTAAAAGTATCCTTTATAAAACTAAAACTTTACATTACTTTTGTAGTGTATTTGAAAATTAAAATGATAATATCAACATTAACAATATCTACATCAATAATAATAATAATCATAATAATAATAATAATAATAATAATAGGCGGCACGGTGGCTTAGTGGTTAGCACGTTCGCCTCTCAGCGCTAGGGATTCCCGGTTCGAATCCCCATCTGGGTGGAGTTTCCATGTTCTCCCAGTGTCTGCGTGGGTTTCCTCCGGGTTCTCCGGTTTCCAAAATCCAATAACATGGATCAAGTTAATTGAATTCTCAAAAAAAATTGCCCCGTTTAGAGTGTGTCTGTGTGAGTGAGTATGTGCCCAGCGATGGATTGGCGCCCTGTCCTGGGTCTATCTGCCCAGCGCCCGAAACGTTCTCCCCTGAATGGGCATGGGGAACCCCACCGCGACCCTAATAGAGGATAAGCGGGAGATAATGAATGAATGAATGAATAATAATAATCACTATATTCCTCCTTAATCTGTTACATTTACAAGTACCTGTTTTTTATTGTTTTTTCTAAATTTTATTTTTTTTAATGTTTTCATTATTCTAATAAGTAGGTTAAAAAAATATAGCAACTAAAAATACATTTATGCAGTATCAGAGTCAACTTCAAGTAGTTGTTCAGCTGTGATGAAGAGAAACAAATCACCTCTCAGGACTTACTGTCTTAGTGACTGACAGCTTTATTCCATTGAAAGGTCTCAGAAGCTCACAAATTGATGTCAAGAATTAATGATGTTGCAGCAAAGAAAAGATGCCAGGTGTTCATGCAAATGTTCTAAGGACATTTAAGGAGATTATCTGTAGCTAATGCAGCCTATTGTAACACTTATCCTTTACAAATAGTTTTATTTTAATGATTAACAATTATTTAAAATATTAGTTTATCAAGTTAGGCGGCACAGTGGCTTAGTGGTTAGCACGTTCGCCTCTCAGCGCTAGGGATTCCCGGTTCGAATCACCATCTGGGTGGAGTTTCCATGTTCTCCCTGTGTCGCGTGGGTTTCCTCCGGGTTCTCCGGTTTCCTCCCACAGTCTAAAAACATGGATCAAGTCAATTGAATTCTCCAAATTGCCCCATATAGAGTGTGTTTGTGTGAGTGAGTGTGTGCCCAGCGATGGATTGGCGCCCTGTCCTGGGTCTATCTGCCCAGCGCCCGAAACGTTCTCCCCAGGAAGGGGATGGAGAACCCCACTGCGACCCTAATAGAGGATAAAGCGGGAGATAATGAATGAATGAATGAATGAATGAATGAATGAATGAATAAGTTTGTCATGTATATATATATATATATATATATATATATATATATATAGGGGCAATTTAGATAGGAATAATATACAGCAGACAATTTACCCTGAATACATGTTTTGGACTATAACAGGAAAGCCAACACAGACACAGGGAGAACAATGGAAACTCCACCCAGATCAGGATTCAAACCTGGATTCTAAGTACTGAAAGGCAGACTTACTAACCACTACACCCCTGTGTCACCATGCCTCGTGGGTTCAGTTTCCAGAGAAGACAGTCTGGGTCTTTCCAGTGATTGCTTGTTCTTTACATTTCTATGTGAATTTCTAAAGCTTTGCTTTTCTTCCACAGTCCAAAGACAGATTTATTGGTGAATATTGGGTGTAAATATTGTGTGTGTGTGTGTGTGTACTGTACTCTGACAACAGCCATTGAATCACATTTTTTCACAAATTGAATGTTTAATGTGATCATAACCAGTTCATGCAAAATTATGTTTATTACATTTCTGCCTTAAGATTCACATTAGACAGTAAACAGCAAAACAGTAATAAAGTGTTTCAAAATAAAGTGCTGGCTGGGAATCTTTATTAGTAAAATAATTTCAGTTAAACCTGAATGTTATCTATTTGTGCTAAACGTCTTAATGTCTTTAAAGCTGAATTCAATTTACAATTCAAATTTAATAAGCTATAAATCTAACATTTTCATGCTTATATCTGTTAAACATATTTATGAAGTCATAAATTAAATCCTCTTAATCGGCTCCTGTTTCTTTACTGATTCATGCTCAGAAACACTAGCCACAAGATCAGATCAGAATATATCCTGAACAGGATGTCACTCGATCAAACTGTATACTTCCTGTTCTCACAGCAATATCTACATGGAATTTTGACAGACTCCACAAAAACATGGATTAAACCAGGATCCCTGAGCTGTGTGACACAAACATCACCTACTGTGCCACCATGCTGTTTCCTGCCTAAAAGTCCAAATTAAAATGTGATCACATTCACTAGGCAACTAAAAACTGACCAAATTATAACGAAAGTCGAATTTCATTGTCACTGGGTTTAAAGTTCAACCTTAATTAAGCAAGTCAGATTTAAAATTCAGTCAAACTTACCACAGTAGGGACCCTCATCTGATTGGTCAGCACAGTCTTTCTGCCTGTCACAAATCCGTTCCAGAGGTAAGCAAACTTTTGAGTCGTTGGCACAGGGAAAAGAGGGAGGCTTACATAAAGCCATTGCACAACCTTCTTCATCAGAGTGATCCTTACAGTCCTGATCACCATCACACACCCAGTTTTTCGAGATGCACTTTCCTGCACAGAAAAATGCAGGTTGTCAGATTTTTGCTCAATAGAAAAAAAACAACACATATTATTAAATACATAGTTCAACAAAACATCTTGTCCACAGAACAAACTATAATAACAAAGACTCCCAAGCACCACCCTGCCTTTATATAATTTATACAGATGGAACCAAAGAGCTCACTGATTTATAAAAGATAATGATCTGTCAGTCCAAGCTAACATTCAGGAGCAGCTATCAAAGCAAACATGCACACCGGGTTTTATTAAAATACCCATCCAAGCTGCTCAGATTTTTAAATATGACATGTGAAAAAAGCACCTGTGCTGTCAGGGATAAAACACTCCTTAAATTGTATTGTTTAAATTGTATCGTGACAGACACAAAAAACAAAAATGAAAAGCAAAAACCTCAGATTAGCAGCACATGGCGACTATACACACTAAAAAAATGTTAATAAAATCTATTTGGAAGTTTACGTACATATTGTATTCCTATATCCAAGTAGTAGTAGTTAGCTACTGATAACCATGGGCACTTTATCAGCTATGAGAATATATGTCCTAAGTTTGTTAAATTACTTAGCATTTAATCAAGTACAACTTGTATGCCTGTATCAATAAGAACTAAGGACACAAATATAAGTTAGCTACTGATAAAAATGTATTCAAAACATCTTTCTTTTTTAGATAGGGGCAATGGTGAAGGTAAAAAAGTCAATTCACCCTTAATTCACCCATTGTTGATAGGCAGTTGTGCTAACCACTATGCCAGTGTCTAGCCTGAGTGAATATAATATACTTGATATAAACTTTTAACTTGCAAATATATTGAATAGCTTAAAAAATAGATATTGAAAATCTGTGTTAGAAAATAGGGCACATAAATAAAAGTGTCAAACATCATCACAGCATCATCCGCACTGAGCCACTTATATACATTCACTAAGCACTGAATAAGAAACCACTGTACGATTACTAAATGTTGCAATTAGTTCATCAGCCAATTTAATAGCAAGTGTAACGCAGACAGATTTTGGCCAGCACTTTTAGGTACTGGCCACATTAACTAGAAGAGAGGAAATTAAAGTCAGCTTAATAAGTTTGAATCTGACATGGCTGATGATGGCAGACCTTTTAAGTATTTCTCTGAAAGCTAACCTCCTGAGGTTTTAATGCACACACACACACACACACACAAAAAAAAAAAAAAACATTCTGAGCTCAGTTCTGAGAATGCAAATGCTTTTTCAGATGAAACAGTTGAAAGGTAAATTGATTAAACTGACAAAAGGGCTGAGGTAACTCGGATTAGTAATCTATACAATTACATTAAGCAGAAAAGCATTCTGAAATAGACATTAAGAAGTGTATGAGCTACAACAGCTTCATACTGGGTTTCACGTTTACCAGCCAAGAACAGAAAACTAATATTGCAGTGGGCACAGGGTGGCTAAAAGTGGATAGTTGAAGACTGGAATAAAGCAGATTAGTATAATAAATCCCTAGCACTGAGAGGCGAAGGTGCTAACCACTAAGCCACCGTGCCGCCCACTTTAAACCATATTTTACAAAATAATTCATAAAAAAACTACAAATGCTAACGGGCAAAATCAGCTTGATTTCTGTCTCAGTAAAACCACAAACTAATCCCTGAATATTTACAGATTTTTATGCTTTCTAACATTGTATCCACACTAACACAGAGTGTGACCCTCTGCTCTGAACCCCAATTTAAACAACAGCATCGCATCAAGTAAGCCACATATATAAAATGCTGGCATTGCCAGTCGGAGTAAATTAGAATCTTATCTGGCCCTAAACAGGAAGAGAAACTTACTTACATGCTCACTGTACAACAAGTGAACTTGATAGAGATACTTATATTATTTTTAATATAGAAATGTATAATCACCAGAAACATTTTTTTTATTTAATAAGCAATACCAGGTAGTTCACTGTTGCCGAGGCCATCTAAAATCTAAGTCTAAAGTCAAATTTTCTGTCATGTTATGCAGGAATGTACATTTCATGTACCACATTTTACGTAAATGACAATAAAGTCTCCTTGAATCCTTGAATGAATAAAGCATTAATGAACTTAATAAGAGTGATTTGAATGCATCATGGTAACGCTGATGCTGTTTTTTTAAGAAAACATTATCTCATCTCATTATCTTCCACTTAGTTATATACTATGGACTAAGGTTGAACTAAGAGGGTTCCCCATGCACATCAAGGGGAGACTGTTTTTGGTGCTGGGTGGATACACCTGGAACAGGGCACCAATCCATCGTCAGACACACACGATATAGGGGCAATTTAGAAAACATTATTTTTGGCTGTGGGAGGAAACAGTAAAACACTGGGAGAACATGGAAACTCCACTCAGATTGGGATTCGAACTTGGATCCCCCAGATAGGCACATGTGCTTACCACTAAGCCACTGTGCCACTTAAAAAAAAAACTTTCTTAAAAAGACAGGAAAAATCTATTCCACTTTCTGTACATACCTAGTATAACATTTGTTCCATCTTATAAAAAAGGGTGAAGTTCTGTCTGTGTGTTCCCTATACAAATCCATACCATTGTTTGAGAACCTTGACATTTGACATTCTTACTATCTGGAAGTCTGCAAAGGTTTATCTACTCTTTGCAACCACCAAGCAGTGGCTTAAGATATCTTAAGGTTGGAGTTAGCCAACCTCCAACCTTAGATCAAGAGTGGTTAGTGGTGTTTGTGCGCAGGGGAAACATATAGTAAGGTGATGTAAAAGTTGTTTGCTGCATGGCTTTTTTTTCTTTCTTTTGCGTAGTTAATCTAATCTAGTTTATCTAAAGAAAAACACAAAAAAGCAACCAATTACTCATATATTATCATTTACATTGTTTTCAAAAAATGCTAGCACACGCTCGGGCAAAGAAGTGTCTAATAATAATCAAATCCTAAAATTAGCTGAGCTGTACATGTGTTGTACATTCTGTGTTTTCCATGAAAGACCTTTGCAACCTGACAACAGACATCCACAGCACACCAACTAGTTGGATTTAATAGATTATTTGCCTATTACTGCTACATTTGAAAGTCTGAAATGTCTATTGTTATATTTGGCAAAATGTATGCAACAGCCATTTGTCTATCATAGCTGACTTTGGTGACAAAGAATTCAATGGTGTTCTGCACAAAGTTAATAATATAAGGCTTCAACTGAGAATGATTTTTAAAATTCAAAGTATTTCGATCAGAGCAGCATAATCGTTTCTCGGACAATTGGCCTTTATACAACATAATTTCCTGACTAAATCTTTTCTGTGTATTGTAATCTGTTAATAGAAAAAGATCTACATTCTTATGCAAAGGAACTTTTGTTCTCAAAACTAACGTGTTTTGGTGAATGGTGTTCTTTTTAAAATTTGCACAAAGCTGTGAAAGTAAGTTCTCACTTGTTTTAAATAAATTAAACCAATAAACGTTCTGTATATCATCATATCACTGTATACTGTGTTATATATGTATACTAGGACACAATATGTATACTGGGACACAAATTAGCAACCCTGTGATCCTGCGAGGGTAGTAAAGAGGGAGTGAACAAAAGCGCACACACACGCACACACACACACATTTTATATATGTTGGGTGCGAAAGTTTGGGCAGCCTTGTTAATTTTCCTTATTTACCTTTCTAAATCATTTGTTGTTTGGATAAAAAAATGCAGTTAAATATATCATATAGAAGACAAACACAGTGATATTTGAGAAGTGAAATGAAGTTTATATGATTTACAGAAAGTGTGCAATAATTTGTTAAACAAAATTAGGCAGGTGCATAAATTTGGGCACTGTTGTCATTTTATTAATTTCAAAACTTTTAGAATTAATTATTGGAACTCAAATTTGATTTGGTAAGTTCAGTGACCATTGACCTCCATACACAGGTGACTGCAATTATGTGAAAGGGTATTTAAGGGGGGCAATTGTAAGTTTTTCTCCTCTTTGCACCTTCTCTGAAGAGTCGCAGCATGGGAGTCTCAAAACAACTTTCAAATGACCTGAAAACAAAGTTTGTTCACCATTATGGTTTAGGGGAAGGATACAGAAAGCTATCTCAGAGATTTCAGCTTTCAGTCTCCACTGTGAGAAACATTGTGAGAAAATGGAAGACCACAGGCACAGTTGAAGTCAAGGCTCGAAGTGGAAGACCAAGAAAAATCTCAAAAAACAGAAGTGAAGGATGTTGAGAACAATCAGAGTCAACCCACAGACCAGCACCAAAGACCTACAACATCATCTTGCTGCTGATGGAATCAATGTGCATCGTTCAACTATTCGGCGCACTTTACACAAGGAGATGCTGTACGGGAGAGTGAATGTAAAGGAAGCCTTTTCTCTGCCCACATCACAAACAGAGCCGCTTGAGGTATGCTAAAGCACCTTTGGACAAGCCAGCTACATTTTGGAATAAGGTGCAGTGTACTGATGAAACTAAAATTTCGTTATTGGGGCATAACAAGGGCCGTTATGCATGGAGGAAAAAAAAACACAGCACTCCAAGAGTCTACCTACAGTCAAATTTGGTGGAGGTTCCACCATGCTATGGGGCTGTGTGTCCTGTGTGACTGGGAATCTTAAAGTTAAAGTAGAGGGCCACATGGATTCCATTGAATATCAGCAGATTCTGGAGACCAATGTCCAGGAATCAGTGACAAAGCTGAAGCTGCGCCGAGGCTGGATCTTCCAACAAGACAATGACCCTAAACATTGCTCCAAATCGACTAAGGCATTAATGCAGAGGAACAAGTACAGCATTCTGGAATTGCTATCTCAGTCCCTAGACCTGAATATTATTGAAAATCTGTGGTGTCATAAAGAGAGCTGTCCATGCTCAGAAACCATCAAACCTGAATGAACTAGGGATGTTTTGTAAAGAAGAATGGTCTAAAATACCTTCAGCCACAATCCAAACTCTTATTAGAAGCTATAGGAAGCGTTTTCAGGCTGTTATTTCTGCGTAAGGAGGATCTACTAAATACTGAGTTAAGTTTTTTTTTTTTTTTTTTATGCACCTGCCTAATTCTGTTTAACCAATTATTGCACTTTCTCTAAATCAAATACACTTAATTTCTCTTCTCAAATATCACTGTGTTTGTCCCTTTTATGATATATTTTACTGATTTTATTTTTTCCAAACAACCAATGATTTATAAAGGTAATTCAGGAAAATTAACAAGGCTGCCCAAACTTTCGCACCCCACTGTATATATAATTTATTTATTTATTCATTTAAAAATATTAAATATTACAAATACATTTTATTACAAAAAAGACTTGTCACTACATTCTACATGCTTATCATTTTGTATTGGCTTACTAGTTGTATTCTTATATGCTAGGTATTTTGTCAGAAATGATTAGTGCCTTACAGCTAGAAGGTCCTGGGTTCAATTCCCAGTTGGGGTGAACAAAGGTTACAGTACATTACATTTGGTTATTTAGCAGATGCTTTAATTTGAATATGTTAAAACCATGTTCAACCAACCATGATGCATCATCAATGGAACAATGAGGGTTGAGAGCTATCCAAATTGGTAAGAGAATGCATGTCCTCCCTCTGGTTTCCTCCCAAAAACATACTGAAAGGTAGACTAAAGATTCTTCCGCTGATTATTGTTGAGGGAAAGATTTGGTGACCTACATTGTAAATACCTTCCACCGTAAAACTCTACGGATCACAATCATTGTAAAGTTGCCTATAGCATATCCAACGTATGGACATGACTCAATGGCACACACATACACAGACTAGGTTTTTATTCAATATGCAAATTCTAAAATAATAAAATATATATATATATATATATATATATATATAAATAAAAAATTGGAAAGGGGGTTCATGGTGTAAATGGTAAATCCTTATAACAGTTCTCGTTAGGTAGTTTTTATCCCCTTTTTTGGAAGGGGGGTTTAAGTCATAATCGGGGAATTAGGATAATAATATCATAATAATTAACCATAAGGATACATTATCCAGCTAAAAGAACAAAATACTGTTTCAGAATTTGCCAGTAATCTAACCAAGTAATTGGAGCAATGATTAACAGAGCATTGTAAAATACTATTAAACATTTATTGAACTATGGAAGTGCTTGCATTTTAATGTGACCAATTCATTACAAAAAATTTTCTCTATCAGAACTACTGATTTATGTAGTTCTTTCACTTGTAGTTTGCTTTGGCTAAAATTGTTTGCCTAATAACTAAATGTAAATGTATTAAGCCTGCCAACCTAATTTCTTCAAGTAATATATCTTATATTGCAAATTAACAAATGGTAAATAAAATATTTCTTCGTAGCATGATTGCTGAAATGGCTGGTTGGATACATGAACTGTCTATATAATTTCAAAACGACATTATATAATTTCACTGTGACATGGTGGCTGTAGCTCTGGCATAGTGTAACATATTACCATGACACTGAAACATCATTCAAGCCATGAGTGTTGCTAGTCTCTTTAACTGGAGCAAGTGCTCTAATAATGATCTGCTATTCTTCTCTAAACCTTACAAGCTTCAACACATTGTGACAAAAGTATGATTATAATTACTGGCAGGAATAGTAATCTGCTAAGCAAGGGAAGTTTATATAACACATTGTACAGCACATTTACTAGATAAAAGAAGATGAATTTGCATTTTCCAAATGTAAATCTGGTCTCTGTCTTGTGTGACACATTAAATTACATTATATTTCTTCTTTGCTCTTGACTTTTGTTCCTCTCACTTTTCTTATTTTATCTGCACAATCTCTCACCTATTCTTTATCCTGTTTTTGATAAGTCTGTGCATTTAAGCCCTGTGTTTTATTTTGGTAATCACTGACTGCTGTAGCGCTGTGCTCTTTATAGCAAGTGACTTGTAATTTACTTTGGTGTGTTTCTTCTTTCTTTCACATGTAGATGCTGCCTTCATTGTTGGATTCACCTAGGAAATCCTATTTTACTTGTTTTGTGATCTTATTAACAATGTTGCCACTAGCAATAAAAAAATGTTTTCGTTCCAACTTTTCATTCTGGTAGGTGTTATATTAAAGTCTATTTACCACAGGAAGGTTAGAGAGTTTGTGGCTTAGCAGTGTGAACCTGCCATAATTAAGCAAAGCCCTTAACCTTGAGTTGCTTGAATTCTCTACCATGTCTCCTTTGTAAGTCACACCATATAAGAACATCTGCTAAATGCTTTAAATATAAATCTACAGAGACTGAGAAAGTGTTGAGGCAGGACACTTTAACCTATACTTTAATAAATCATTACAACACTCTGCACTAATTACTCCCAAGTAATTTGGTCTAGATAGACTGAGAAATTATGTACCTTTTCGAAATTTCAGTCACCTCTTATATATTACGGTGTATTACTAAACTTAAATGTTCCAGAATCCAATGCAGCTAAAGTAAGTGACATCACATTTACATTGAGTCATTTAGCAGATGCTTTTATCCAAATTGACTTACAAATGAGAGAACACACGTCAGTAGTTAGGGAGGAAACAGTATTATCAAACATGATTGTTATCCAATATGGCCTCCAAGTCTAGATTTATTGTTCCATCAAGTGTCTAAATGATGATGTACAATGGAAATAGGAGAGTACTGAGCCCTGATGCAATCCAGTGTATATTGGTGAAAGTTAGAAACATCCCAATTCCATGAAACTTTGAATGCAATTCCTGTAGAGAGAGGTTTGAAACCATTTAAGTGTTGCTTTAGAGACAATGATCACAATTAGTTCACATTCTGATCCATGGAGTTTCATGGTGAAGGTTTTATGAGATAGTTCATCAAGTCATTTCTTTACCATAAATTGCAAATGATCACCAGCAATCCGTACTTCGGATTTACACATCAGCATTTATAAGGAAACCAGAGTAGCTAGAAAAGGCCCATTCTGGCACAGGGAGACTATGCAGACTTCACACAGAAAGGACCTTTATTCGCCCCTAGGGGAACTAAACACAGTAATCTTGGTGTAAGGTGGTATCGCTGCCCCACAATGCCTCTGTTTATTCTTAATTATTGTGTGAAGTTTGTTTTGTGTTTAGACCTTTGTTGTGTAGTTAAGTAACAATTTTTATTTACATTTACTAAGTAGTTTGTTGGTTGTACCTTCTGGTTTCTATACTCATTTTCCATTTCATCAGTTTTACTTACCTTACAGTTTGACTTATACAGAGTGTAGTTAATATTATTTTCTTTGCAAGTTGCTGGTTCGTTTTACACTCTTCTCTAATTAGGACCCCTACAGATCAGAACCACATTTACAGTATGTAGTTCTGTAACTGTTTTACTGCATATGGTGTTGGAGCCTTTACCCTAGTTTTTATTGGTCAGGACTCGCACAGAACCACCACAGATAAGATATTATCTTGTCGGTGAATGGTGAATAATTCCCAGCTGCGTTGACACTGATATAGTGGTGATATGCATTGCTGCATTTGACAATTTTAAACAATTCAGTGTCAATGTATAATAATAATATAAAAATAAGTAGAATTAAATCAGCCAAAAATGTCCAGTCACCAGGATCCTGTGGGCAGCAGTAATGGACTACTTTTCAACAAAAGTGCCACATCTACAAGCTGGAGTGTGACGAGGAGCTATAATCAAGCATGGAATCATACATTAGAGGCAGAGCCAGAAAATCAGGTAAGGTAATGGGTCATGTTTGCATTAATTGTTTGTGTGTCTTGTCCAGACTTTAAACCAAAGCAGGTAAGTGTCACTGCAGTGCTGGGAATTTTTGACCACCTAAAAAAACCTGGCTAAAAAAGGCAATTGTGTAAAGCGGATTGTACTATACAAAACTACAGAGTGTAACTGTATTTTCCACTTAGTCCTATACTTGGGAGAAGGTACCTTTGGAAGGGGGGGGGTGTTGTTCCTTATGCTCCCACAACGTTTTAAACACCCGGCAAATACACATGGGACAGGGTGGCAATTCATCTATGGGCACACACTTACTTAAGCACACACTATATAGAGACAATTTAGAGGGGCCAATTTACCTTTGTGGAGGGAAGCTGAAAATCCCACAAAAAAAAAAAAAAAAAAAAACCTAAGGACACGGCCAAAACCAAAAGTGGCAAAAATATATGTAATGAAGTGGAAGCTTTTGCTCCTGCTGATGTCTCTGAATTGTATTTTGTCATTTACTTACCTATAAATGTGACCATATGTAAACGATGGTAAAGGTAGTGACTGATTGTGCTGCAACGTCTAGCAACTGGTATTTAGAAATTCATTCATTCATTCATTATCTCCCGCTTATCCTCTATTAGGGTCGCAGTGGGGTTCCCCATGCCCATTCAGGGGAGAACGTCTCGGGCGCTGGGCAGATAGACCCAGGACAGGGCGCCAATCCATCACTGGGCACACACTCACTCACACAGACACACTATATATGGGGCAAATTCATTTAACTTGATCCATGTTTTTGGACTGTGGGAGGAAACCGGAGAACCCAGAGGAAACCCACGCAGAAACGGGGAGAACATGGAAACTCCACCCAGATGGGGATTCGAACCGGGAATCCCTAGCGCTGAGAGGCGAACGTGCTAACCACTGAGCCACAGTGCCGCCCGTATTTAGAAATTGTTTTAAATAATGCATTCAACTGTTTTAAAGTCAAAACACACAGGAAATGGATACAAGAGTTGATTCGGTGCAATTTTCTTAATGACACACGTCCATAAGATTCCACATTTTATCAAATCTGTCAGAAAGTAGCATAACCTGTGACTTACACCTTTTTACTGAGCAGGAAATAAACAAGATTAGTCAAAATAATTCCTCATTCACAGGAATTAAGATTAAATCAGGAGTATTAGGGCTGTCCAGGCTGTGAAGGTTCTCCTGTGAGGTTTAAGCCAATTCGCCCTTTCAGAGCCTTATCCCAGGATTTATTCTGTCAGATTTGTTTTGCGATAATTACATTACTGTCCTTCTCTTAAGTTTCTGCAGTTCTCGCTTTAGGCATTCTCATTCATCAGCAAGAAGATATGTGATAATTACTTTTCAGCTTCATTTCTTTCTCCATTACGGAATCTGCGTTCAGCAGGTTCACAATAAAAAAAAAAAAAAATGTTTGCTGTAAGGATTCTCATACATAT
>JAFMOD010000370.1:175332-189782 GCA_019802435.1 Corydoras maculifer
TTCAAAACCTTTTTAAGGTTCAAAGTTTTGTGGTAAAAAGGTAAAAAGGAATACACACATCTTATTCTGATGGGGTTTTATCGGTCACATGATTTGTCTCCTTTGTTATAATATCTGATTCATTCTATGTCTGATGTGTCTTCTGTTACTAAGCAACCAACTGCACAAAAGTTAAACTTTTTTTTAAACAGTACCCACATGCTCAGTATATATGATTAAAAATAATTAAAAGACTCCCAACATACGTTTAAACTGCTCATCAAAAATTTTATGTGGATGCTGCCTGCAAAGATACATATATACTGTATATGTCAAATGTTTACTGCTATCAAATCATTTTTCCTTATGGGATTTTTAATACATATCAATTGATCAATTGAAACCATTAGAATGTTAAAAAACATAATTGATCAATTATTAAAATCCTTTTACCTATTTAGTTTCAGTGTCTGCTGCAGCTTATGGGTCTTTAATCTCTGAACAGGTTCCCAATTCATCACAGGACAGGCAGACAAACATTCAAATGTATGGGCAATTCAGTATGTAATTCTTATGATTCACATATATTTCGGGTGTAGGAGAAAATGCTTCTGGAGAAAACACATGGAGTTAAGGAGAACGTACAAAAAGGAAAAATTTACTACCTAATTTATTACTTTTCAAAGATGAATAAATTACCTCAAGAGCTCATGGAGAGCATAATCAGAATCATCACTGAGGTACAGAATGCATGTTTTTACAGTTTTCAGCCCTTAGAGTTATCGTCCATTATGCACTGATTTAGGGCGCATCAGTGTGTCTTTACTATCATTATGATAGAAAAATGTATGCTTTGCACTGTGTGAAATGTGCATAAGGAACGCACTAATTCTCTTCATTATTAAAGAATGTGTTATGAGCATAATGTGCAATAAACCAATAGGGCCCACAGTCTATTACCTGCCACAATATAATTTTGCAGTTTGAATACATGCATGTTTCAATACCAATGGAAATCAATATTGCACTAACTGGAAATGTGATAAAAGGCAAATTTATTATTTTCCATCCATCCATCCATTATCTTCGCTTGTCCAGGGTTCGGGTCGCGGGGCAAATTTATTATTTTCAAGTTGTTAAAATAAAATTTTCAATAAATGTAATGACTGAATATACAGTATGTATATAATATGTCATTGTTTCTAATGATGTCTGAGAATCTGAATTATGCAATGTGCAAAAGGTAGTATTAAACTAGGGACTCATGATTCTCTATGTTATTTGACTTAGGAAATTTCAACAAATTACAGAATTAATGATTTTTTTTACTGCCTCATGTCTACAAACAATAGTTAGCACAAGTCACATCTTAAAGGAATTTATTACAGCAGAGACTGGTGAGATGACAAGATCTTTACTTACTAAGAGTTCACACAAGCTTAGGTCATTAGTCTTGTTTTTCTACTCTCATAAAAGCTAAGATTTTAGATGTTAAGAAGAGCAGAAGCTTTGAGTCGTGCTGACTTTAATACCTGTGATTTTGCACTACCACTCTCATTTTTCTTTTTAGCTTGAATGGACCACAGCGTGAGGTTCATGCTGAGATGTCATAAACAGAAGTGTGTGAAAATCTTGAGTCATAGGTTATATAGTTATGTGCTAATGTGGATTTACAGTAAAAGGAGTGTTGATAGAAGAAGTACACTTAGTTATAAAATATATCCACACCTATCCTAAAGTATTCTTTGGTTTGGCCTTCTTTGGAACCTAAGATCAAAATATTAAATTAATTTCAGTGAGGCAGCACTGAAGGATTTTTTTTATATATAATAGAAATTCTCTCTACCTTAGCTATTAACCAGGCAAATACAAAATAAAACCATTTATAGTGAACCTGGTTTATGCAGCCATAAAGACTCCTGCTGCTAAAAACATTACCCAAAAAATGACACATCCTTTTACTGACTTCTTTACACACTTTGGTTTTAGTCTTTTCCCAGTTTGTCAATGAACATAATGTTTCCACTTAGACCCAAATAAATTAAACTTGCTTTCATCACTAAAATGCACTATGATCCACTTCTCCTCTGTCCACACAACGAGCTCCAGCAATGGTTTTGGGAATGTTTTCTGCAGCAGAAGTTGGGACTTCTCACACAGCAACATGGCCTATTAAATTCATGTGTGTATCAGAACCTTCTTCAACAACATGTGGTTTCTTTATTGCATTCATTATTTAATCAGCCAGCAATTTTCATGCAGGATAAGTCCCGTCACACAGCAAAATGGGTAAAGCAGTTCCTTGAAACTAAAAACATTGAAACAATGAAATGGCCAGTCCAAAGTCCTGATCTAAACCCAGTAGAAAACCTCTAGAAAATCCTTGGTGACAAAGTTATGCCAAGAAACCCAGACCAGTCACAGAACTGTAAAAGAGACTCGAAGAAATGTAAACCAAAATCACATCAGAGTAGAGTGAGAGATTAGTGAGGTCCTGTAGCCTACTGTATAATGTGCTGAAGTCATTCAATGCAATGGTCTGTACACTTCCAACTGAACAAAAAAAAAAAAGTTATAATCATTCTCTGTGCTGTTCTTTAGTTATGATCACCACATTTTTTATAAAATAATGATTTTTGTCAAAATACTTTGGTTATGGTGCACTCCTTACAAAAAATCCTTCAAACAGTCTCAGTACCTAGTCGTACTTTGTGATTTGCAATAAACCAACATGTTTAGAGGAAGACTGCCATCTAAGTATATAAACAAACTCTTTTTATTTATTTTATTTATAATATATATATATATATATATATATATATATATATATATATATATATATATATATATATATATATATATATATATATATTACTTAGCTTTTAAGTTAGTATCCCCTAAATGGCTAAAGGAGACTTACAGTGATAACACTGCTGACCTTTGTATAGTTTAAAAATGGTCCACCCTTGTGAGGTAAATGTAGACCATGAGAATCAGCAGCTACACTAAGCACTATGCCATAGTACTGCCTCTTATTATGTTTAGTCTTTTATGAATTAACTTTCCATGAATTTTTCTCACCTCAGAGCAAGAGGTCTTGATTTTATTTCCAGGCAGGGTTAACAAAATTGTTTCTGGTGGAGTTTACATCTCCTCATGTACATCTCCTTATTATTCAAAATAAGATCCAGGAATCCCCACAATTATTGTAGGGATATGAGGTTTAAAAAATATTATATTTAACAAAAAATGTTTTAACTTCAATTGTCTTTTCTTTTTAATTTTATTTTTGTCTGAATAGAGTTAACATTTTAGTCTCAAATAAATATGTAACCAGAGGCCATACTCAAACCCTAGTCATTAACGCTCTGCAGAGTATCTGCTGAAATCCTCCACAATAGTAAAAATAATAGATTTCTGGGGTAACAAAACAGCTTAGTCAAGCAAAGCTCTCCACTGCCACTTGTTATAGACCATGTACAAACACAACTTAAATGATCTTCACCAAATAAACACAGAGTGTTGGAGGTGTAGTCAGATCTTCATCTATGGCTCTGCCAAAGCATTGCGGCTATGACGATTACTGGATGAAACTTAAATATTATTGGAGTGGCGGTCCTGCAGGACCCCCTTAATGGACTTACATATATTTTTCCAGTTGTTAGAGTTTTTCCATTTGTTGACCCTTTAACGTCCTGCTCAACTGTTTGGAAGAGCACATTTTCAGTCACTATATCTTAATGAAAAAGTCTTTAAACTTTTAATTCAACCTGATTGTGCCGTATCTACCATTCGGTAGAGATATGTTATGCAAGAACAATTCACTAGGGGTCACTTTGTCTTTTAGTATTATGACGTTTAAGTTCACCTCCATAGACGAAGTCGTCAACCAGCAAAACAAGTCACACATTCGGACGTTTTTTGGCCGAATTTTCAAAGCAGTATGCTTAGCTATAGTAATTAGAACCAACTTTTTGGTTCGAATTCAAAATCTCTGATCATTCATATTTTGTTTTGTAACACATTTATTGTCATTACATGCAATATATTTAAATCTATTTATTTCACAAACTTTGACACAAACAAGGAAAGTAGTTCTAACAAATTGTATGCTATTTTCCTCTTATTTATTTAATATCAGTAGCTCAAATAGTGGGGCCTGTTCCAGCAGGATTAGACAAAAGGTAATGCCTTTTATAAAGCTCCAAAAGTGTGAGAACATTCATTTTAAGATGAATTGTTAACCAAGCTCTTTAGCATCATAAGCTTATTATAGCTTTTCTTGAGCTCTTTGGCATAATATATGAAGCAAGATATAAAAAAGAATATCTGGATAATATGAATATAGTCTCAGCCATCAGTTGCTTAGATGGCACATTTCTGCTATATTTTTATGTAAGCTCCGAGTGGGTTGGACCCCCATTTGCTTTCTGAACTAAATTAATTAATTGTGACTATGCACCACCCATGCATCATACAGTTACAGCAAATATGTCATCTGCAGATCTGTAATGCAAATCTGGTTCTCCGCTATATTCGACTGATATCTGGTGACTATGCAGGACCTCAATATCATGCTGAAAAGAAACATTTTGAGATAATTGGATTTTTGAGCCATGACATATCATCCTGCTGATTGAAGGCATCAGCAGACAGGTACACTATATTCATTAAAGAATGAACATAATCAGCAACAAAACTCAGGTAGGTGGCATCCTAGTAATTTGGAGGATTTCAGTATGAGGATCATTAAGGTATCATTCGTTGTTTTACAAAATTGCTCCATTAGCTACATCACAGCAGATCCTTACGTTGGTGCATCCCCTTTAATACCCCCAAAACTGTCAAGTGACTTTTATTCACCAATTAACAGAAGAGTTTCTTAGGAAGACAGATGCACTGTTGCTGAGAACCATTCCCATTGTTCCCCATCAACACATTTGTGTCCGTTGCATCATCTTAAAAATGTTCCATATTGCCACCCTATGAAAGGCACATAGTGATGACTTGCATCCTCACTATTCCCTACACAGGAAAATCATACAAGAGTGTATAGGTATCACAAAGTCCCTACTCAATTGGCTAGTTAGGCCAATATAGACCAAACAAACACCCAGACACATTTCACTGTATTTCACTATATAGGTCACAACATTGTTTCAAAACCATCAGAACTTGATCATGTCTGTTTCTTGCTATGGGGAAAGAAAGAGTGATAATGACAAAATAAAAAAAAATAGTAAATAAGGAAGGCCACCAGCACTTTTCAAACTCCCCCTACCCACCCTTCCCACACACACACACACACACTCTAAGGCTTAAAGCCAGTGATGTGAAACCGATTTTCTGCCCCGGTTGTGTGTATGTGATGAATTACACTGGCAAGCATGAGGCTATTTTACACTCAGGACTGCACCAACAAGGGAAATTATACTGAATTGTCAGTAAGGCAACTCGTTCTCTCTCTCTCTCTCTCTCTTTCTCCCTCTCTTGTGTCATTTGGAGATAGAGTACTTCCATTCAGGACAAAGCCCTTGAGTAGGGATACACATATGAAAGTGGATAAGGAATAAGATTATTTGACATGTTATCATTATGCTAATGATAGCTTAAGAAAAATAAGAAGAATGCTTTTATCATTTTGAAAGTTAGCTTAGACAAATATTAAAAACAATGACCCCTACCTAAAATCCATGTTATGACAAAGCCAGGGTCATTTTAAATTTTCTATCAAAATTTACACATAATGAACTCGATGTAAAACAGTTCATCTCTATTCACTATAAATAGGAAAAGTACAATTTATTAAATAAGATTATCCTTAAGATCAATATACAATGTGATCAGGAGACCAAGTGGAAGGGAAGAAAGGCAGGTGGCTTTTAACTGTACTACTGTGGGCTAAACTGTTTTATTTTTTTATTAAACTGTTTACACCTCCCATATAATCAAAGAGGATGATGCCCTCTTGATCATTGATTCTTACATGTTTTTTTCTTTTAAAATGAGACATACACAGGCAGTTTTTCCTTGCCACTGTCGCTTCGGCTTGGCCGTTTAAGCGTAGAGAACTGTAAAGCTCCTAAAGTTTAAAACTTAAAAACTTAAATAGCAGGAGAAATGTGGTAGGTATATTTTGAAAGAAGTGAGAATTTTGTGTGAAATATGTAATTGATGGTGCTTTATTTAATGTAGTTAGTGGTGAGCTCCACAAGTAGGTTGAATAAGGAAAAACTAAATAATTCTAAAGTATTATACAAAGTTTTTGGGAAGGGCATTAAAAAGGAGAGATTTGTGATTGGATCTAAATTTAATGGGCATGTAGCTGATGAGAAGGTGTTAGCCTCATAAGGTGTTTGGGCCAGAAACAGAAAAGGGCAAATGGTGGTGGATTTTACAAATAGACTTATGAGTAGAGGAAGGTGCATGTAGGTTGATTATACTCTGTCCAGTAAACAAAACCTAAAAGTAATATTCAGAAAACAGATGAGGCAGCCATTAGATTGTTGTAAACTTGAGTTAGACAACTGGGCAAGAATAGCAACTGTAGTCAGGAAATCTCCAAAAAAGGTTAGTGGTGTGATATCAGGCCAGAGGATGGAAGAAATAGAGACTTCACAATAGTACATTGCCTCAAAGTAGCTTTACAGTGTTTCGAGCTTGAACCTCAAAAGAGCAAGCCAAAGTGACAGTGGCAGGAAAAAAACTCCCTGGTATTGTTGGTTTTAAAGAAAACCTTGAGAGGACCAAGGCTCACTTAAGCCAGGCTGCATAAACAGTGCAAAACATCCACATGCAGATAGTGTAATGATCAACTGTCCATTCAATCCAGTATAGAAATGTAATTTTTAAGATGCCAGTTTTTATGCTTAAAAATAAGGGTGCTAATAAAAAAACGTTCTGAAATAAATGTGAAATAAATAAATTCAAATTAGGGATTAATAAAGTATTCTGACTCTGATTTATAACTTCTTACCTGAGCAGATGAGGTCGGCCTCATCCTCATTGCTGCCACAGTCATCTGCTCCATCACAAAGCCACTTTTTAGGGATGCAACGGCTGTTCTGGCATTTGAATTGATCAGGTGGGCAGTTGCGATTTGCTATGGATAAACAAATTATTATTCATTAATTTATTCATTCATTCATTTTCTAACCCGCACTTCCTAAGCAGGATTAACTCATTATATTTGTATTACATACAGATGTGGCCTGTTACCCCAGATTTCCTGTTTATGATTCAATGCCTTCTGACCTCAGAGCAGTGGCTGTGGGCAGGCAGAGTAATTTAAGGAATACATTCTTTCAAACAGTTCAAGGTTACATACTGCTGTACCCACAGTAACGCCGATAAGCTTTATTAGGGTATTTGGGACGAAGACTTGTCCAAAATAATGAATCTATTTTGGGACAGGACTTGTGAATTGCAGTCCATGAGTGGTTTAAATTGGTCAAAGGACACACCATTTTGCATTTTCTGTTTCACTTACCATAAAGATAGGCTTTGTAGTTCTACAAATACAACTATATGTTTGTGGACTACAGTACATACTGGGTTAGTCACCTTTTCTCTGTTCTCTAATGGTCAGGACCACAATAGTAACACCACAGAGCAGGTATTATTTGGGTGGTGCATTTTCATTCCAGCAGTGTCACTTAGGTGTTTAAATGAGACTACAGAAGTGCTGCTGCTTATTTAGGTAAGAATTGTTGTTAAACTCTTCATGACCACAATGAATAAATGAAAAAACATACAGCAAAATTTGATATCTTCATCACTTCCATCCAAACAGTCATCATCACCATCACAGCGCCACATTAGCTGAATGCAACGCTGGTTAGAACACTGAAACTCCTCTGGACTGCACTGCTTAGAGTCAGAGAAATCTGCTAAGGCTAATAGAAACACACACAAACACACAGACACACACATACTACGATTTTTGCAAGTGCAGGTAGTATAACAAAAATAAATGTAATTGTAAATGTAAATATTATACGGTACAATATGAAGTTCGTCACAGTGAGTTAAATTATGCAAAATGGAAATAAATATACATGGTGGCTTAGTGGTTAGTATGTTCTCCTCTTAGTGCTTATCCAGGTTTGAATCCCAATAACTGAGTAAGGTTTCCATTTTCCCCATTTTCATTTGCGTTTATTCTGGGTTCTCCAATTTCCTTCCACAGTCCAGAACCATGGATCCAATGCAAATTTGCTGCTCTTTTCCCTATATAGTGAATTTCTGTGTTAGAGATTTTGTACTGAGTGATAGATTCCTATCCCAGCAGCCAAAACTTTCTCCTCTGGATGGGCATGAGAAACTCCACATAGAGAATTAAGGAAAAGATAATGGATGGATAGAAATGAAAATAAGCAGACAATAAAAAAATCAGCACTTCTCTTATAGTTACCGTGTGGGCACGGTAGCTCAGTGGTTAGGGTGTTGGGCTATCAATCTGAAGGTTGGGGGTTCAAATCCCAGGTCTACTGAAGTTACCAGTGTGGGTCCTTGAGCAAGACCCTTAACCCTCATTGCTCCAGGGATGTTGTGATTAACCCTGTGTTCACCTTGTAAGTCGCTTTGGATAAAAGTGTCTGCTAAATGACCAAATGCAAATGTAGTTATTAATAACAGCAGCACAAATGAGTCCAATTTATGGTGGCTCAGAAGTGCAAAAATTAAAAACTACTGACAAGTTCCAAATTAAATTTAGACGAATCTGAATACTTATAAAATCAGAATCTGAATCTAAAATCTGAATACTTATTTACAAAATGGCTTCTTGTGTTCCCTATCCCATCCATTATCTTCAGCTTAATCCACTAGTAGCGTCTCGGTGGGGTTTCCCATGCCCATTCAGGGGAGAACGTCTTGGGCGCTGGGCAGATACACCCAGGACAGAGCGCTAATCCATTGCTGGACACACACTCAATCACACAAACACTCTATATGGCGCAATTTTGAGAACTCAAATGACTTGATCCATGTTTTTGGACTGTGGGAGGAAAATGTCGAACCCGGAAAAAAACCCACGCAGACACGGGGAGAACATGGAAACTCCACCCAGAGGGAGATTCGAACCGGCAATCCCTAGTGCTGAGAGGCGAACGTGCTAACCACTAAGCCAGCTTGCCGCCATGTTCCCTAACATTTTTCCAAATTAATTGTTACTGGATTGAGCATAAGGTTTCTATTTTAGTGGATTATTTCCAACTAAGAACACAAAGATTCAGTGTTTATTCAACAAGCAGAGTTGGTTCAAAAGTATATTAATTACGATAAACAGAACCAAAAAAAAAAGAAATAAGTTATTTGCAATGCTCATGCAATGGCCTCTTAACGCTGGGGATCCAGGTTCAAATCCTGATCTGGGTGGAGTATCTATGTTCTTCTTGTGTCTGCATGGGTTTTCTCTTAGTTCTTTGGTTTCCTTCCACATTCCAAAAACATGGATTCAAAGTAAATCGGTGGCTCTAAATTGTAAATCTATATTGCACCAATATATTGTGTGTATATTGTGATTGGCACCATGTTCTGGGTATAACTACTAAGCCTAAGAGCTTCTTCCTGAATGGGCATTCAATCCTAGTTTAGGATTAAGTGGTCAAGATACTGAGATGAGCTTCATTTTTTAAAGAAAATTGAATCAATATTACATGCTTATAGTTGGAAGAACTACTTTATTCTTTAGGACTAGCTAATATATAAGATAATATTTATGTAAAATTCCATCTGAATGATTTAATAAAAAAAAAAAAAAAACAGGGTCATAAGGAGATTCAAGATTACACTGGCATCAACAAGGTTTTGTGTGGTAAACAAACAAGACAAAAATCTGGAATGCTGACATTAATTTCAAGATAGGAAAGAATAGTTAAAAAACAGGTTATTTTTATCTAATACTGTACACTTTAATTATGTAAGTAACCATCTTTCATCTTTAAATTATATCAGACAGTGTGGTGGAAAGGCAGATGTTCCTCAGTTTTTTGTCTATGGATCAAAGACCTGCACTGTGGTACATTTAGGTTGATAGGCTGTGTGGTGATCACAAAATACACAGTTACCATGCCAAGACTCCAATCCAAGATAGATAAGGATAGCTAATTAATTCAACATTATAATAAGCTTTCATTATATTGGTGCTCATTATTCATCTTGAATTGTAACAAACGACTTGGCGAAACCACAGATAGTCACACAGCAAAGGATCAGGATCAAACACCTACATTGTTATGCAATAAATGATAGGCAGTGCCTCAGTGAAGTAATATGATTTTGCTGTGAAAAGGCTGGGATGTTATCATAACACTTTGCAACCAATAAAATTCATTTTGGAACTAATGGTTATACAACTTATCCTATTAAAATGAAAATAAATTATTTAAAGTACTATAAATTCTTTAAAAGAATTTGCTGCCATCCATCACAACAATGCAGATAAGACTGTGAATCAATACTCAGAAGTCTTTCAGTTGATTTAATATAAAAAAATGTGTGTCAGTGATTCAGGCATAAACTCAATAAGAATGATAAAGTAACTAATATCGACAGTAATTATCTATAATCAGTCAATGCAAACAAAGGCTTTTTCACAAATTAAATATAAAATTTGTTTGTCTGGTAAGGTAGGTTGATATGTAGTCTTATTTTACTACAAATGAATAAAGTTCATAATTTTCTATGACATTATCCTTACGGCAAGGACAATCACTTATTTATTTAATTATGATCCACTAATCATGCAACAGCTGTATAGAGCATAATATATATATATATATATATATATATATATATATATATATATATATATATATATATATATATATATATAAGGGAAATTTATGTAAGTGCTTTTGTAATGGGACTTTGAGAACACATCTCCAAGTGAGACAGTTCTTCATTGAGTATGCAAGGTATCCTAAAGGCAGATTCAATGTCAAGGTCACTGGCATATGTTCAGTTAATAGGATTCCCCATTTAATCGAAAATATTCAAAGATGCTCTAATGGAAAGTCTAAAAGTGTAACCTCACTACAGATAACAAAAGTAAACATCATGGCCACATCTTGACATGATAAGCAACAATTACAATTCTAATAAGAGAAATAAGTGACTTACTTTGCCTACTGTGTTTATATACAGAGGAATTGGTCCTTCCTGTTAAACCTATATGTGCAGGTAAACATAGATATGTACTCACACTAGTAAAGTGATCACGTGTCTTAAGCAGTGGGCTGCATTGTATATGGTGCCTGGGGACCAACTGGGGTTGAGTGCATTGCCCAAGGGCACTTGAGCCATACAACTTGGTGAGTTCAGGAATTGCCTTCAGGTCTCAAGGCTTTGACTGCCATCAGGTGTGATATAAGCAGTGTATAAACAAAAACAATAACCCTAACTAGTGCAAATCTACAGGGGTCAAATGCAAGTACAAATAAAGCAATAAAGAGGAATAAGTTTAAAGCACGGTGGCTTAGTGGTTAGCATTTTCCCCTCTTAGCCCCCGGGTTCCGGGTTCAAATCCAAAGCAGGGTGGAATTTCCATGTTCTTTCTGTTTCCATGTGGGGATTTTCCGGTTTCCTCCCACATTCAAAAACATGCTGTTGATCATGTTCAGTTACTTAGATCCTTAATTGTAGCTACGTTGAAAGCAGAGAGATTCTGCCCCTGTCCATAACTAACTTGATAATAATCATTACTTATTCACATCAGTATAAGGACCATGGACCAAATGTGGAAACTTTTCAGTTTTTTTGCTCATCCTCGCACCTAGGTACCAGCACTGCTACTTTTACCACTGAGTCTGCAGTATTTGTAAAGTGTTTGAGTGATGCTTGTTGAGCACAATATCACAGTACTGCTCATATAATGTCACAGGTCAGCTATAGAGAGCAGTGCCCGATATCATTCACATCAGTTAACACTGATGTCAATTACCATTCAATAGACAAAACAGCTCTCACTAAATTGAATTTGCAGTCCACATAACTGACATTATCAGAATACTAAGTATAAATCAATACCTTAAATATTTTATAACTCAATGTCTGACACTGTGGTTATGACATTCTTCTCAACCTGAAATAAAATTCATATATAGCTGTATAGGCTTTTTACATAGCAAGAAATTTCTGTTTTCTGTTCTGAATTTTTCCAGGATCAATAGACATATTCTGCTATGCAACAACATATCTGATCTGCCTCGAGTCATAGTTCTATTTTTATTGACCAGGTTGTGAGCGGCAGCACTTGGAATTGATCAGGACTTCTGCCCTCTGGCATATATACACAGTTGCTTTAAAGTTGGTATACCTCACACTGATCCAAAACTGCTACTGTGCTAGATTTTACTTTATTGAACTAGGATTGACACTCAGGCAACAACGGGGCTGATGCCTCAAACTTTAGGTCAGTTTCTTTTTTGGAATCCTAAAATTTATTTATTTTTAAGTCTAGCCACCATATACAGTACAAGTCAAAAGTTTGGACACACCTCATTTTTTTGTAGTTATTGTGCATGTTATTAGTTCTTACCATAAAGGCAAAGAAGTTTGTAGTTCTATATTTACATTACATTTGCATTAAACAGGCGCTTTTATCCAAGGCCACATACAAGTACAAATGAGAGAACAAAAGGCAAGAGTTTAGTCTTGGAAAAACCAGGGTCACTGTAGAATTATCAAACCTGATCATTATAGAAATCTGGCCTATCTACAATTACAGACTGCAGTCCAACCTGTACTGTTTTCTAAAGGTTAGGACCCCAGTAGTACCACTACAGAGTTGGTATTATTTTGTTGGTTCATTATTCCTCATGGTTCATATCCCAGCAGTGTCACTGAGGTGTTTAAGTGAAACTACAGCAGCACTGCTGCACTAAAATCCCCTCACCATATCGGTATCATTGCAGAACTGACAATAAACAATACACCACCCAAATTATATCTGTTCTATATTGGGCCTGATAAATAGGCCCAACAGATGACAAACAAAAAATAAATAACTGATGGACTTCGGTATGTAATTGTAAAACTACAAAGTTCATCTATATGATAAGTGAAGAAAATAGAAAGTGTCGGTGACTATGTGTATCCCAAAATTAATATTGGGTAGGGCTGCAACAACGAATGGGTCGCACTATTATCATGTGACTAGCGATGTCGTAACCGCTTACGTTACCTGCAGCGCTTCAATAATGCTGGAAAAAAAATAGCGGGTTGAATGAGGCGAAGTCTGCAAAACAAGTTGAAAAATCGTACAAATAAAACATAGTCAACGCTGAAAAAAAGCTTCTGTTTAAATCAAAACTGGGGGAGATTCACGTTGCACACAAAAAAAGAATGCGTAACATGTGTGCTCTGCCAAAATGAATTGAGCTGCACAGAGCACCACGGTGATGATCAACCACCTGAAACTAAATATGTTGGAGTCACCGATTAGGATGAAGCTCAACAGCAGAGTAAATCACTACAATCCCGAGGTTCTTTCGGTTTGAAGTGAATCAACGTAATGGTGCAATGTAACACTGTTAGACTGGCAGAGCATGCTTCATGCTGTTTTTGGTTGTTAACTGGATAATAACAGTGATACAGTGATTAACGTCCGTTATACAAATATGTCCGTATTTCCTGGGACATGTCCGTATGTCACATCCTGTCCCAGGCATCCCGTTTTGTTTTTTAAAGTGAGCAAATGTCCTGGTTTTTAAATGACCTTCATTGGAGCATTAAATGTCCCGGCGCCAGGGCCCTGCACTGAGTGTCAGTCCGCAAGCAATATGCCGAAGCGCAAGTGTACGACGATTAACAAAAAAGTTTCCTCGCTTTCAGACTGGGTCGAGACAAATGCATGGTGCATGGCATGCAAAGCAGACACATATGCCTTGGTGTCCAATTGACATTTCACACAAGAGGTATTTTTTTGTTAATAGGCTAATTTGTTAATTATTTTTTTAATAGCTGATTGTTAATTAGTTCATTTGTTATTTACATTTTTTTTCCAATAGGCTACAGAACAGACAATATTTGGTTCATTACTGAGGGCAACTGAGTATTATGTGTTATTTGGAGTTGACTTTTGTTGTTAATTGAGGGATGTTTAGATGATACATTATTTATTTCATTGTGATATTCATTCATTACAGGAAATGTTAACTTAAACATTCATTCATTCATTCATTATCTCCCGCTTATCCTCTATTAGGGTCGCGGTGGGGTTCCCCATGCCCATCCAGGGGAGAACGTCTCGGGCGCTGGGCAGATAGACCCAGGACAGGGCGCCAATCCATCGCTGGGCACACACTCACTCACACAGACACACTCTAAATGGGGCAATTTTGAGAATTCAATTAACTTGATCCATGTTTTTGGACTGTGGGAGGAAACCGGAGAACCCGGAGAAAACCCACGCAGACACGGGGAGAACATGGAAACTCCACCCAGATGGGGATTCGAACCGGGAATCC
>JAFMOD010000370.1:190494-253732 GCA_019802435.1 Corydoras maculifer
TCGGGCGCTGGGCAGATAGACCCAGGACAGGGCGCCAATCCATCGCTGGGCACACACTCACTCACACAGACACACTCTAAATGGGGCAATTTTGAGAATTCAATTAACTTGATCCATGTTTTTGGACTGTGGGAGGAAACCGGAGAACCCGGAGAAAACCCACGCAGACACGGGGAGAACATGGAAACTCCACCCAGATGGGGATTCGAACCGGGAATCCACAGCGCTGAGAGGCGAATGTGCTAACCACTAAGCCACCGTGCCGCCTAACTTAAACATTTTAAATAAAATTACTATATATAATAATATATTATAGAATAATTTTACTGAAAAACACCCACCCCCAGCTCCAAGGTGTCCTGGTTTTCCCAAATGAAAATATGGTCACCCTAAATTAGCTTAATGCTTAAAAGTCTTTAAATTTGCTTTTAAAAATACATACATCTTGTACACAATGGTGCTAATTAATGATCAAGCTTCACATTTTAATTATTAATAACACTTAAAATAGGAGTGAAGACACTGCACAATATGGGAGTGAGGTTGAATTAGTTGCATTTAGAGGGGAATTAGGTAACATAGAGTGACTCAAATTTGTGTAATTTAGTATTTTTTTCACACTATGCTACATATTGTGTTAGTGTGTGTGTGAGATTTGTGTTTAATTGCTCTTTGGGCTACTTGGATGCGTTAAACTTATACTGTAAATAAAACCAGACATTTATTGACCTGCTTAATAATTCTACAGTATAGCTGTATAACTTTTGTCTCAATGCTAAACAGAAATGTTAACAATGCAATAAAAACATGCGCTCTATTTAGAGGGATAAACAAACATTTGAATTTGACACAGCATGCAGATGTTACTGTTTGTGCTGCTGTGTAATTCTAATGCTTGCTCCACACCTCAAATATAGTCCATCATATATATATATATATATATATATATATATATATATATATATATATATATATATATATATATATATATATATATATATAACCATCATCTTCCGCTTTATCTTTTTTATTAGGGTTGCGGGATGTTCCCAATGCAATTTAATAAAAAATAGACTAGAATAGACTAGTAAAAGATCAGTTTATTAATGAGAGGGGGAGAAGGTCTTGGGCGCTGGACAGATACATTTAGGACAGTGCGCCAATCAATCGCTGGGCACAAACTCACACAGACACAAACACAAACACACTCCACATTCAATTGACTTGATCCATGTTTTTGGACTGTGGGAGGAAACTGGAGAACCCGGAGGAAACCCACGCAGACACCTCCGGTTTCCTCCCACAGTCCAAATAGATGGATCAAGGTCAATTGAATTCTCCAAATTACCCCATATAGAGTGTTTTTATGTGTGAGTCTGTGTGAGTGAGTGTTTACCCAGGGATAGATTCGCGCCCTGTCCTGGGTGTATCTGCCCAGCGCCCGAAACATTCTCCCCCTCTCATTTATAAACTAATCTTTTACGATATTATCTAGTCTATTTTGTATTAAATTGCACGTTGACTGCTGAGCAACAGAACAACTAACGGTTTCTCTAACATTTAAAAAATGCCATCTAGTGGCCATATTACATAGTTTATAAAAAAAAAAACTCACTGTAGTGCTCGCTGGGAAATGGCTTTGTGTTTATATGGACTCCATCTTTTTTAGTGTACCACACTTAGCATGAAAAAGAGTATGTTGTAATGAAAAGTATGAACATTCTCAAGGCTACAAGTCTCTCTCCAGAGATCCTAATGTCTTAGTATCCACTGTGTGCAATGCCATTAAGAAGTTTACAGCCCATGACACTGTAGCTTACCTCTCTGCAAATAGACTAAAGACAAAATGATGGGGGTTGTTATTCAAATAGTGGCTAAAGGGTTGAGATTTTTAAAGAAACTCAAGCAGATCTGCAGATACAAGTACAACAGTGTCAGTTGGCACTATCTGTCACTAACTAAATAGAATTTGGATACTGTGGTAGAAGAGCCACGAGGACACTACTGTTGACACAGTAGTAAAAATAAGCCACATCTTGTGTAAGAAAGCCACAATTATTCTGGAAGAATGTTGACTGGAGAGAGTTTGATTTACAAATAACATAAAAGTCCTTTAATGTAAAGAGAGGTTTCTACAATTGCAAATATTCACTGTTTTCATGGCATCATGAAGACTACCTAAGAATTCTGGCACTTAATAGTTAGATTGCCATAAGAAATCATGGGTACAACAGGACAATGACCCAAAATACTTTAAAAATGCCACAATCTGGATGAATCTTAATGTAAAACTGAAAAAAATATTGGAACATTTAACTTCTTCTGTGTGGAATTACATCAAATTTAAGTTTGTTTTTTTTTGCTTAGTTGTGTTGTTTCACTGCAAACTAAATGGATAAACATGTTGATACAAAACATATCTGTAACAATATCCTGAAAGATTTTTTAAAAGAGGTTCAGTGTTACCAAAAAATTTGGCTATGACTGAATTAACATGTGTTGTACCATATGCTCTGGTACATAGCAAAAATTGGAAAATTGTCACAGAAAGCTCTAAAAAGAAACTTAGCAGATGTTTTGAGTTTATAAACAGAGCCATGTATTAATCTGTGCACATGAAGTAGACATGTGTATGTATATGTGTATATGTATGCATGTAAAATTGTCAATATTAAAGTGTCCAGTATTGGAGCTGATATAAAGTGATAGCCCCTATTTTTCTCTAGAGTTTCAGTTTCTGTTATTCTTTACTTCTTAGACTACTTACTTTAATTATAATTTACATAGTAGTTCTGTTTATTCCTTTTGTATATTCTGTTCATTGTCTTGATATAGTTGATATAGTATTTTGCATGCCATACATGTATGCACTCATCGAGACAATCTCCTTTTATGTGAAACATTCATTCATTCATTATCTCCCGCTTATCCTCTATTAGGGTCGCGGTGGGGTTCCCCATGCCCGTATGTGAAACATACTTACACTAATACACTGCCAGCCAAAAGTTTTAGATCACGTCAATATATACAGTTATTACTAACTTTTATAAAAACAGGTAGTTACAGTTCTTAATTCCGATTGGCTGATCTGTTTGTCCAGCCATGACATTATTGACGTAACAATGACCACTTCACGAAGCCACTACCCAGTAAATAGGCAATTTATGTTCATTTTAAAAACTGGACTGGATTACATTGTGGAAGTCTAGTTTATCAATAATTTGGTTTTCAATAAAAAAAATATAATTTATAAATATTTGTATTACAGTGTTTTTTTTTATAGCTGTTATCACATGATTTATTCACAATAATGCCTTATTGCTTTATTACACATTTAATTTTAAAGAATTACCTAAAATTGTACGAATGTGTTATGGACTTGTGATATTTGGTACATCACACAGGGGTTTTTGTACCCCCTGTTCAAGAATGGTTTCTTAGTGTGACTGAAGATGTTTTTATGAATTCTGAGTTGTCAGCTTGAACAGGATGACAAAAAGGGCAACCAGCACTTTGAAGCTCCAGGCAATACCCACAGGTCTATGCCTGGTTGGTCAGGGGTTCATATTACAGCAGGACATTGACACAAAACACAGTGTCAGAACTATCTATTCATTCATTCATTCATTATCTCCAGCTTATCCTCTATTAGGGTCGCGGTGGGGTTCCCTATGCCCATCCAGGGGAGAACGCCTCGGGCGCTGGGCAGACACACCACGGACAGGGTGCAAATCTATCACTGGGCACACACTCACACACACAAACACACTCTACATGGGGCAATTTAAAGAACTCAATTGACATGTTTTTGGACTGTGGGAGGAAACTGGAGAACCCGGAGGAAACCCACGCGGACATGGGGAGAACATGGAAACTCCACCCAGATGGGGATTCGAGCTGGGAATCCCTAGCGCAGAGAGGCAAACGTGCTAACCACTAAGCCACCGTGCCGCCCATAACTATCTAAGAACACAAAAACAAGGTGATGGGCTTTAAAGAATTGAATGACCTGCACAGACTCCAGACATGAACCCTATTAAGCTTTTTTTGGGATAAACTGGATTGAATGTTAAAAACAAATAAATACCTATAGATGCAGCACACAGAACTTAATGAACACTGCATTCAGCAGTTGTATTTGTATAAGGTGCAACTTTAGGACTAAAATCCAATCTAATTTCATTTATTTTGGCAATTGTATGTTGATTATTTATAATGAATTAATTTTAAAGTTAAAAACTGGGAAAATTTTGGTGGTCCAAACCCTAAGACTACACATGCACATAAATGGTATGTTTTTTTATTTATTTATTTTTTTATGCCGCAGCACTCTGTCACTTTTATTTAGTATTAGGAAAAAATATGTACATATTTGACTATTAAAGTGTTTAAAAAAGTTAATTTCACCATTTATTAATTTAGCAGACACTTTCATCCAAAGTGACTTACAAATGATAAAACACCACAAGCCAGTAGTTAGGGAGAAACCAGTTAGACTGTAGTATTATCAACCTGACCATTATCCAATCTGATTTCAAGCCTAAAATTCAATCTATATTTTTGCAACATGTGTGTTGGGAAGATCATGCTACCATTTAGAAGTGGTGAACAATATGGAGTGAGAATTAGCAGCATGGTGAGTTTGAATCACCATGAGATCAGATCCAGAGAATGCCCTGTAGGCCAGAGTATGGGCCTTGTCCTGAATGTGGGCAGCTACAGGGATCCAATAGTGAGAGATGAGTAATGGAGAGACATGGGTTCACTTGGGCTGGTTGAAATCGGGCTGCTAATGTTTCAATCAGCTGTAGATGGTATGGATGAGGGCATGGACTAACAATTGAGAAGAAGAATACACAAGACGTTGTTTGACTGTTTTGAGAGCAAATGAAGGCCCGAGACAGAATTAGTATATATAAAATAATAGGTCTATTGTCTGTTATCTGTTTTGTAAAATCACATTTGTCCATAAAATATGAATAGTATAATAAATACATACACTTATTTCAACTATATTAAATACTAATATGTCTATCCTTTACATAAAACTGTTATGTCTAAGTCATAAAATCGCTTCACAGTTCGTACTATATATATAGTGTGTGTGTGTTCTATTATTAAGTTGAGTTTAAATAAAATTTCAGATGAAATGGAATTTTTGGAATTTTCTATTGAATTATTGGTCCTAAAAATATGAGGTAAAAGTGTGCTCACTTGGTTGTCGCACTACTGTGTATTACTGTAAATGCATTACCATAAAGCATGTTCACTGTGCTTGTCTAAATATGCCAAACTTTTCTGTGTGGTAAGGCTTACATAACAATAAGAGTAGAAGCTTTACAAAGGAAAAGCATTTCTATAGTAATCAATACATTGCTATTTCTCCATGCTTTGTTACTTCTACTTCATTAAACTGTTATCTTAGTTTATAATAAGGTTTATAATTAAGTGCTCAGGGAATGTAACTGTTTTGGGGGAGCCAAAATCCATAAAAATGTGATAAAAAAGAAGCAAACCCTAAACCTTCTTGTTTTGAGGTGTGCCATCTAGCACAGATCTAAAACAGTACATATCCTTTTTAAAAATAACATGAATAAAACAAGAAGATTTATGTCCCCTTTTTACCCACTCCGAAGAGACAAGGATTTTTTTTTCAGCTAGAGATGAACCACTAAAATAAACCCCAATGATGACAGTTATCAGTGGCTAGAGCCCAAAGAAAGAAACTGGCTTGGCTCTGAGAGAGGGAAGAATGGGTGGCATGCTCTCTATCAATCACAGAGACAGTCCCGGTCTGTGAGTTTATGTATTTAGGAATAGGCAGTAGTTCTGTCATCTCAGCATGTTATATTGCTAGTCATTATAGAATGAGCAGCTGTTGAAAAAAGAAAAACGTTTGGCTGGCTTAATAGAGAGTTGGCATGTGATAGCCTTTACTTTTCTTGGTTGGCGATGTTGTGATTTGATCAAATACTGCAAAATAGTTTTAAGTAATTTATTAAGTAGTTTTTTCTCTTGCCATGAAGATCATGGACTAGAAAGGGGGTAAAAAAACTCTAGACACAGATATTACAAATATACAAAAATAATAAAATAAAATAAAAAAACAACTAAAAAAGTGCATTACACAAGCATAACTGTGGTAATTTGGTTGGTGATATGTATTCTACATTGTCATAACCACTTGGCAAACACTCTTGTTTGTGCCTGTTGGACATCCTGGTCCAAAAGCATGATCATAAGTTTTTATTTTTCAAAAAAGTTATACCCATCCATTCATCCATTTTCTTCCGCTTGTCCGGGGTTCGGGTCGCGAGGGCAGCAACCGAAGTGGGGAGACCCAGACCTCCCTCGCCCCAGCCACCCAGAGGCATTCCCAGACCAGCTGAGAGATATAATCCCTCCAGCGTGTCCTACCCCGGAGTCCCTTCCCAGCTGGACTTGCCTGAAACACCTCCCTAGGGAGGCGCCCAGGAGCCAGGAGGCATCCGTACCAGATGCCCGAACCACCTCAACTGGCTCCTTTCGATGCGGAGGAGTAGTGGCTCTACTCCGAGTCTCTCCCGGATGACCAAGCTTCTAACCCTATCTCTAAGGGAGAGCCCAGCCACCCTGCGGAGAAAACCCATTTCAGTCGCTTGTATTAGTGATCTTGTTCTTTCGGTCATTACCCAAAACTCATGACCATAGGTGAGGGTTGGAACACAGATCGACTGGTAAATCGAGAGCCTTGCCTTATGGCTCAGGTCCTTCTTCACCACAACAGACCAGTATAGGGTCCGCATCACTGCTGACCCCGCGCCGATCTGTCTGTCAATCTCACGTTCCATTTTACCATCACTCGTGAACAAGATATCCGAGATACTTAAACTCCTTCACTTGAGGCAAGATCTAATCCCTGACCCAGAGAGGATGCTCTACCCTTTTCCGACTGAGAACCATGGCCTCAGATTTGGAGGTGCTGATTTTCATCCCAGCCGCTTCACACTCGACTGCAAACCGATCGAGTAAGAGCTGAAGTTAACAGCCTGATGATGCTAACAGGACCACATCGTCTGCAAACAGCAGCAATGTGATCCTCAGATCACCAAGCCAGACACCCTACATCCCCTGGCTGCACCTAGAAATTCTGTCCATATAAATTATAAACAGAACCGGTGACAAAGGACAGCCCTGATGGAGTCCAACCCTCATTGGAAACAAGTCCAACTTACTGCCGGCCATGCGATCCAAGCTTCTACTTCACAAATACAGGGACCGAATCGCTAGTAGTAAGGAGCCATGTACCCCATACTCACGAAGCACCTCCCACAAAATACCCCGAGGGACACAGTCGAAAGCCTTCTCCAGATCCACAAAACACATGGAGACTGGTTGGGCAAACTCCCATAAACCCTCGAGGATCCCGGAGAGAGTGAAGAGCTGGTCCAGTGTTCCACAAAGAGGACGGTAACCACACAAGCTCCTCCTGAATCTGAGGTTCGACTATCAGTCGGACTCTCTTCTCCAGTACCCCTGCGTAGACTTTGCCAGGGAGGCTGAGGAGTGTAATTTCCCTGTAGTTGGAACACACCCTCCGGCCCCCCTTTCTAAAAAGTGGCACCACCGGTGATCAGTTGACAGCTCAGCTCCTCTCTTCACCCGAGTGTCTAGACACATGGCTGCAAGTCCAATGACACAATTACAAAGTAAATCATTGAACTGCGGCCTAGGGCATCCTGGCGCCATGTACACTTACACCTTGTGCTCAAATATGGTGTTTGCGATGGACAAACCGTGATTTGCACAGAATTCCAACAACTGGACACCGCTTGGGTTCAGATCAGAGAGGCCATTCCTCCCAATCACACCTCTCCAGGTCTCATTGTCATTGCCCACGTGAGCGTTGAAGTCCCCAGTAGGACAACAGAGTCTCCAGGGGGTGCACTTTCCAGTACCCCCCCACAGACTTCAAGAAGGCTGGATACTCTGAACTGCCTTTCGGTGCAGAAGCGCAGAAAACAGTCAGAACCCGTTCCCTAACCTGAAGGTTTAGGGTAGCTACCTTCTCGTCCACCGGAGAAAACCCCAACATACACGTGTCCCAACATACACGTGACCCTGAACCCGAGCTTTGCATTGAGGTGAGCCCGACTATATCTAGCCGGTATCTGTCAACCTCCCACACCAGCTCCAAGTTCCAAGTTCCTAAAGCCAATTTCAGCAACTGAGGATCGCGATGCCCAGGCCCATGCCTCAGGTCGCCGCCTGATCCACACTGCACCGAACCCCTATTACTACCCCCCCCACAGGTGGTGAGCCTATTTGAGGGGAAACTCATGTAGCTCCTTCGGGCTGGGCCTGGCTGGGCACCATGGGACAGTGCCTGACCACCAGATGCTCGCTGACGAACACCATCCCCGGGCCTGGCTCCAGGGTGGGGCCTCAATAACCCTAATTCAGGCAGGGTACACGTGCTCCTGGTCTTACTCTTCATAGGGATTTGTTGGACCACTCTTTGTCTGGCCCGTCACCTAGGACTAATTTGCCTTGGGAGACCCTACCAGGGGCTTTTGCTCCAGACAAAATAGCTCCTAGGAGCATTCAAGCACGCAAACTCCTCCACCACGATAAGGTGGTGATCCAAGGTATGCCCATTCAGACAAATCATTTGTATAATTGGTACTCATGCTCCTTTTTCAAACCAAACCTGGATGTTCACAGTGATACAGACATGTCTTTTAAACCACTGCATGACATGATAGGAATGTACTTGCATGCTGTAGCAGTAACATAATGCTTTACCTAGACTGATCTGAACTAATTCTATTTAACCTGATTTTACCTCATACCATCATATATGAACATGTTAGGAGTTTATTTCAGTTTTTAGTAGATGATAATTAAACATTGTATAATAAAAACTTAGCCTATTGTAGATTCTTATTTATTTTACTTGCTTTTTATTTATTTTAAATCTAAGTGCTTTTGGTTCTTCACAGAGTTATATGATTGCCAGTAACATTTTATTGAAAAATGCACATACAGTACACTTTTGCCTGGGGGAAATGGCAGTTTATGTGTTTTTATTATTTCTGTGTTTTTATTAACTTCCGTTGCAAAGGAAGGACCAACTTCAAACAGGATGTTGCAATATTTAACGTAGTTGTAATATCTAAGTGTCCAAATACATTTATAGCTGTTATATTAAAATAAAAATTATGAAGTTTGCTTGTTTTTTGGTTTCTTAATTATATTTACACACAAACATAAGTGTACAGAGATAATAGCACAATATGTGTAAATGCTATTCCTTCAGTTAAGTCCAACCCTCATATAATAAAGGCCAGTGTACAATGATTCTGATACACAGATACATGGTTAAGGTTGTTGTGAAATAGGAAACCACTTCTTTCCTCACCTATTGTCAATTGGAGGGCAATTAGTATCTCCAATTATACCATCAGCATTTCATTGGAATGTAAAAAGAAACCAGATTACCCAGATAATTCAGGCCCATACTATTCAGGTACATGAAGGACATGCGGTCCTCATTGAAACAACCCTTTTTCACACTAAGCACACTAAGAGTTTAGTTTGTGTTTATTGCCATTCCAGCACTATATTAGGCTATGTACATGGCATTTTAGATGTGTTTTATCCATAAATTTAAGCTACTTAATGATTGTTGTGGTATATCTGATTTTTAATATTGATATGTTCCAGAAAATTCTAAATGTTTTGTGGATTATTGTGTTCAAAATTTTGAAGTTTCAAGTATCCAAGTAGATTTTTTTTTCTTTTGGATATTGTTTAATGACATGGCATTCTATTAGAATCAATTTTGGTGATCAGTGGTGATCCACAATTTTGACAAGTTTTAAAAAAATTTTTGACAAGGCATCACTCCAAGCAGGACTCGAACCTGGGACCTAAAAGCTGCACTTTTATGATTCTCATGATACAAAATGCTTAGTTCAAATTTTACCACAAAATGTTAACTTTATTTAAAAAATTGTTCCTTTATTTTCAATACATGCTTTAAAATAATAAATTGCTTTTACCTAAGCAGGTGAGGTTGTCATTTAGCAAGTGATGATCATCTGCACAAGCGCACACGCGGCCACCAGGAACAGCAAGACACAGAGCTGTTGAGCCACACCCACCTCGCTCCAGCACACAGGCATTTTCTCCTAAACACACATAGAAAGAACAAATAAAATTAAGTAAAAAGAACAGGTATGAGCCTATTGTTTAAGTTTTATCAGGAAACATTGGTAACATCAAGGAGAGACTGTTATTCATGCTGCCAGGAAATAATTTCTTTAAACCAAAACACACATATTACACTTGGTAACACAAAATTATAAAATTGTGTGGAACATCTAAGCAAAATGATTGTTTGTGTGGGTTAAAAGAAAAAAAGATATATAAAAAATAAATAAAACTATAGAACTGAAAATAGTTAAATCCATTTGAATTAATCACAGTTAAAATGACTAGAATTAAAACCTTAACTTACTAAAAATGATGTAAAATTTTTTTCATCAACTTCTGTGATTTAAAAAATAAAACTAAATAACTAAGCCATCAAGGTTAGAATTGTGACCATTTTGATTGGTAGAGCTTTCTGCTGTAATTAAAACTACTGGTCTGTTTGAATTGGCTTTTGCCAGGCCTGCTGATTGTTTGACTTCAGTCAAATTTCATGGTGATTGGGATTTTCTGCTCTCTTCACATATTTTCAGAACAGAACTAGGTCAGAGCTCAAATTTGGCCATTCAAGGTCATTTAGTTTCCTGTCCTTAAGGAAATCCTTATTTATTCATCCTTCAAATTGACTTTATTGCTAAGTGTACTTAAAGTCCAGCAGGAGGGTCATCTTCAGCTGTCTGTTGATGGGGCAGATATTTTCCTCAAGCAATTCGTCAGACTTGTCACCTATTTTTGATTTCATTAATTTAATTTAATCTTTGAACCTATTAATAATATGGTAGTAGAATATCTAAATTACATTATTGATGTTTTAATTCACACTCTTGTATCTAAGCACTCTTTTTTGTGCATTAACCATGGCCCTGTGACTCACCAAAATGTTAAATTTACCTGTAGCTTAACTGCTCCACTTCTGTCATTAGCCCTTGTTTTATAATGTAGGTATTTAACGCTCAGGGGTTCCTTCTGCTGTTGCCTAGCTTTGGTTGTTTAGACTGGTAAGCACTACATTGAACTACATTTTGAACTATGTTTGTGTAGTGTTTAAATGGCAGCTATGACTTGGACTGTAAAATTTAAATTAGCAAGTGCTGGTTGTTTAGATTATAAAGGAATTTTTTAATGAGATGAATGAGACTCCCCATCTGGGGGGAGTTTCCATGTTCTCCCCGTGTCTGCGTGGGTTTCCTCTGGGTTCTCAGGTTTCCTCCAACAGTCCAAAAACATGGATCAAGTCAAGTGAGTTCTCCAAATTGTCCCATACAGAGTGTGTTTGTGTCTGTGTTAGTGAGTGTGTGCCCAGCGATGGATTGGCGCCCTGTTCTGGGTGTATCTGCCCAGCGCCCAAAACGTTCTCCCCTGGATGGGCATGGGGAACCCCACTGCGACCCTAATATAGGAAAAGTGGAAGATAATGAATGAATGAATTAATGAATATATAATCACTTTTTACAACTGTACTTTGTCACAAAGCAGCTTTACACTGTTGTCAGCCTGAACTCCTAAAGAGCAAGCCAAAGCGACAGTGGCAAAAAAAAACTTTTTCAAGAAAGAAACCTGACTTTTGAACACATTTCGTTAAATTCTTTACATGCCCATATTATTAGAAAAGCACCCTGTGATGCAGTAGCACTTGGGGAAGGAAAGACGGAAGTGTCCGCAAATGTGTGCAGCCTTTATAAGCTGTAACATCTTATGCCACATGGAGAGAAATCAGTGGGTGAGCAACTTTTGGCGAATTGCATCTGCCGAACAGTGCCAGTTTCATTGTGTCAATATTTTGTCATTTTGCATGCAACTTCAGTTTATCTAATTTTACTTCTTGGGTTGTTGTCCACCATCTATGTCACATATGACGCATATACAAACCCTGAACACTGCGGACATGGCTAAATTTAAGGGGGGGGGGGGGGGGGGGGGGGGGGGGGGGGGGGGGGGGGGGGGGGGGGGGGGGGGGGGGGGGGGGGGGGGGGGGGGGGGGGGGGGGGGGGGGGGGGGGGTTTTTTTTTTTTTTTTTTTTTTTTAAGATTTTGAGAGAGCTTCTCATCATTGCCATGAACAGATCTCAGAGATTTTTTTGTACCACTCTGGAAAGGTGCCCACTCTGTGGCAGTATATGCTTTCAACTTCCAGATTCTGGCTGCGAAGAATCTGGCATGATGAGATTTGAACCGCTCTATGGATAAGGTCATATCCATCTGCATACATCAGTTTTTACCCACTATACCTAATCACGCAACCTTAGCAAATACAAACCAACCACACTACTACTGCTGCATCATCATCATAGAAAAAAAAGCTTTGCTTTTCCTAGAGCTCGTCTGAAAGTGTTATTCTGTCATACTCAGAACATCCTCCTTATATTTTGACATTCAGACAAAGAAATAGAGAGCTCATGGACTTTGCGTACTGATGTGGAAAGTGGAAAAATTTATTTTGTTCCGCTAACCATTGGAGTGTTACTTCATACTCCTTTAGCTGTGTTATGTGCCACCCTAGACTCAGGAGCAAAGGGAAACTTCATCAATGTTGAAATAGTTTTCATCCCCTGCTGGTTAGTGATCTCACCCCCCACTGCATGTCTCTGCTGGAGACAGTGAGCCTGTCAGCTCTGCGTTGCCACTCTTCAAACTAAAGCCAAGCACATGTAAACCAGCTTTATGCAGCAAGCTTTGTTTGCTTGGCACCTTTTTTTCCTAATACGTGATAGTGATAAACTGATCTATTTTGCCTACTGTGCTCACATACACAGGAATTTGTTCTCCACATTTAATCCATCTGTGCAGTGAAACAGACACATATACACACAGTGAGTAAAGGGAGCACACGTGCCCTTAGAGGTGAACAGCCTTATATATACGGTGCCCGAGAAGCAATTGGGGTTAGGTGCCTTGCTCAAGAGCACTTCAGCCGGGGACCTCAGCCACAAGACAACAACTGTCCCATAGTAATCACTCTTTCTTGGGTCCCCCTTTACAAAACACATACTAACTGGACTAATGGAGGGAGGGAGGGGTATGAGTGGGAAGTTTTCCTCTTTCAGTCCATTTCATTTGTTAGGATCCAGCTTCTTGGAACCTTCCTGGTCACCACCGATTTTTTTTTCAACTTATTAACAAATTATTAAAAATTAATGATTTTTGTAACAGAAAGGAAATTAATAATTCTGTTCATTTTTATTCCTAGTCCATGTCATCGCAGAAGCTCACTGCATGGAAAAGGGGTATCAGCCCAATTAGGTAAAACCACAACAACCATCATTGCCTCTTTTTATGAAACCTGTGACAAATTAAAATGAGCTGTGGCTGATTAACTGGACCACGTGTATACTGGATGGAAAAGAATGTTCATGTTGCTTTATATGCCAGCCTTCATTTTTATACACAGCTTAGTGCTTTTTAGTTGGCATCCACCTTTCACCATCACCACATCAATGCCTATCCAAACTAATTGCATCTAGGACTTGGAGAATTGCAATCACATAGTGTAGTAAGTATGTTTTTTGATGCTGCACCTATCAGGGCTGCTACCCATCACAGTGCATGCTAAATCAACTACTAGTCCATGGCACAAGGCATCGCTACTCAGCATACAAAATGCAGCTGTATTCCTGGTCATTTGGGTGCCCTAATCAGAGTGTAAGGAAGGTAAGATTTTATTGATGTCTATTCTAAATACACACTAAACTGGGCAGCCCTCCATAAGGTGCCCGGAGAAATATTGGGGTTAGATGACTTGCCCAAGGGTACCTCAGCCATAGTAGTTGGTGGAACCAGGAATCAAACCGGGGACCATTAGGTCACAAGATCGATTCCTTAACCACAAGCCTACGATTGCCCCATTAAATCAGTTTAATGAGCTTTACTACTGCTAATAGTATAAATAGTAGCAGTATCCTCACCCTTGCTTGTCCTAGCAACAATCACCTGTTTCATACTTATTGGTGTATAGACAACAATGATTAGAGGAAAAAAAACAAAGGAAAAGAGGAGGAAAAATCATAATAAGGGCTTTAACATTCAATCTTTATCCTCACCAACATTCTTAACACATAATTCTCCTTAACATGCATGAGTATTTTTCAAAACCCTTGTAACACAGTGTAGTAGAACTGCTGCACTGGGGAAAAAAAGTACTTAATCACACTCAACAGAAAAATCTCAGTCCAATAGCACACTACATCAGCATTAAATGTATTTGATGAAATTCAACCTAAATTACACCCTCAAGCTGGAGAGTTATTACACTCAGACAAACTAAAGAGCACAGAAAAAAAGTGCTTGGCACTGGAAATGTTAAGGTTAATGATCATCAGTAATGCCTGGAAAGCGCACATTCTGGGATTCTGGTTTAAAGTTCAGATCTCTGTAAGGTTCAGTTTTTGAGGTAAAAAGAGAGCAGTACTGTTGCACAAAGTGCAAGACTATGCAATTACTGCACATGGCACACACATGGGTTTGGCCTCATTAATTGGAGCTCACAATCTGTAGGTGCAAAAGAGGATTTCACACTCTGTTAAAAAGCAGATCTGTCATAATTTTACTTTTCAGAGCACAATCAAATCATTTCAAAACTGTCTGTACCACAGAAATATTTACAAAGACAGAGATAAACAGAGGAAAACACAATATAAAGCTGAAAAGTGATTGCACAACAATAAAGCAAAGCTTAATACAATTCAGAACGAATATATAAAATGTAAAAGTGAGATAAATTGAGACAGGCATGGTAAGAGATAAAGTAGAGGGAAAAAAAAAATTATTAAACTATATGATTCATATATGTGAGCAAGTGAGATAAACAGAGCTGACTACTTTTACCTGTCTGTTTCTGTGGATCATAAACTTGAAGTCCAAAAAGAGGGGGTGCTTCTTGTCTTAACAGCATGACATTACCAGATAACAGATCCAGTTGATAGATTGAGGCGTTCGCATAATCTGTCCAGAAAATGTAATTCTTATAGTGCGATATTCCGAAAGGACGATTTGACTCGTTTGCATTGTAGAGAACCTGATGGGGGGAAAATAAGTACATAATTAGGGTCATTATAGTAAATGAAAAGCCAGGACCACGAATCAAACTAAAAATTCTCACTTATAAGTCGCTTTGGATAAAAGTTTCTGATAGGTGTAATACACCACAAATCAGTAGTTAAGGAGGAAGCAGCTACACTGTAGTATTATAAAACCTGACGATTATTCAACAGGGCTTCAATGTCTAGATGCACCCTGCAATTTTTTGTTTGTTTTGTACATAAGTTCAAGAATATAAAAACTTTATAAAAGTGACAAGAAACAATGTAAAACTAACCAACTAAAACAAAACAAAGCTGTGAAAATAACTTACTTTTTGTATTCTTTCTTATTTCTGTTTTCCTTAATTTCCCTCTGGGATTAATAAAGTATCTATCTATCTATTTGCACTGTGGTTACGAACTGCAATGACACACTAATAAAATAGTTTAAAAGATGGCCGACAGCAGGGATCCTTAAATAAACCCAAACACAAATGTAACATTTAGACAAAATTTATTTTACAAAACTATCCAAAACAAAGCTGAAAGATGTGCATGTGCTCTTTAGGTACCTGGCATATGCAGTAAAATCTTAAGCATTTAGTGTCTTGATGTAGTGAGCATCGAGCAACAAGACTGAATGATGCTTCGAAGTAGGTTCAATAATCTCACCTTTATTTACACCAGTGAAATTTACAGAAAAAATGAGTTAAAATTAACTACACAAATTAAAGAGGACATTTAGGGTTTAACATTTGACAATCCCACTACTAAGTAACTGCTTCAGTACAGTATTAAATAAACAGAATAATAACTACACACATTACACAGTCAGTTAAAAGCTCAGAACGAAAATCCAGTTCCCTCCATTTTACATTTTTTATATTCAAGGAGTCCCACCCCAGGTTAAACCATTATCTCTGACATCTGACATCATATGACTAGATCATAAAAAAACAATTTCAGTATTAATACTACTTTTTAACTTTATTACAGTGCACATTATTTCAGAGATTCCTATGGCCATAACCTTAATGTAGCATTATACTAGTTAATTAACCCAGTCTTTTCTTTCCCTCTGTTGTTCTCTTCCACAATCCTCCCCACTCCTGCACTGTCATTGGCCCTTTTGATCAGGACAAGAGGTGAAACCAATCTAGCTGGAAATCTTTTGGAACCAGGATCTCAGGTAAATATATGCTTTAATTAGATTACTGTTAAGACAGGAAACAATGTACTGCCATTGTTTAGTAGATGGCATCACAAATTAATTACTGCTATAAATATCTAACAGTTATACAGATAACAATAAACTTTCTAAAATGTTTTTATAATCTTTTAAGTATCCCTTATAAGTAGTGATATGCTGATAAAGCTTTGTGAAACCTTAAAGCTTCACATCAAATTGGTTCGAGAAAAGGTTTATTGCTCGGTGCTTCATTTGCACACAACCCCCCCCCCCTCTAAATGTAATAAGATTCAAAACAATAATAAATGTAAATGAAATATTTATTGAATAGATTTAACAGAGGGCGGCACGGTGGCTTAGTGGTTAGCACGTTCGCCTTTCAGCACTAGGGATTCCCGGTTCGAATCCCCATCTGGGTGGAGTTTCCATGTTCTCCCCGTGTCTGCGTGGGTTTCCTCCGGGTTCTCCGGTTTCCTCCCACAGTCCAAAAACATGAATCAGGTTAATTGAATTCTCAAAATTGCCCCGTTTAGAGTGTGTCTGTGTGAGTGAGTGTGTGCCCAGCGATGGATTGGCGCCCTGTCCTGGGTCTATCTGCCCAGCGCCCGAGAAGTTCTCCCCTGGATGGGCATGGGGAACCCCACCGCGACCCTAATAGAGGATAAGCGGAAGATAATGAAAAAAAAAAAAGATTTAACAGATCGAAAGGCAGGTGAGACCATCACAAAAATACCTCCACTTTAGGAAACAGCAGAGAAGGATTTGTTTTCATCTGACAACTTAAAAATGTCCTCTCTGGACTTCTGTAAAGAATTGCCTAACACATAACTAACACACAATTTGTTGGGATGCATAACGCTTTTTATATTATATGGTCGTAAATTACGCCTTTACTTTCCTGAACCAGCGAGGCTTCACACGTCACTAGTGATGTCGCATGTCTTTGATTAAGCAAGCCTCGATACTTACTTAATTTCCTGGATTTCTCATTTGTGAAACAGGGTTATTGTAGTATCATGGTTTGGGCCTGTTTTGCTACATCTGGACCAAGGAGCCTGACTTAAATGCAGACATATACCAAAGAGATATTATAGAAAAAGTTCTAGACTCGTACATTTTCACTCTGCAATCTCCTACTTAACAAGCACAGTTATGCACACAGTTATGACTGAGTAACTGTGCACAATAAAAAAAAAAAAAAACATATTCTGAAGCCAAATTAAATCTCTAAATTCTTATTTTTTTCTCATTGGTGCTTTGTTACAGTCACAAAACAGATGTCCACTGCTTTGGGAAGCCTAGGTTATAAATTATACTTTATACTGGTTCTGCGCTTCTAATGCGCAGCTGCTTTAATCCCTAGGTAGGCGAGTGTAACATCACGACGTGCCAGTCAATTTGGAGTCCAGAGCCCAGGTAAGCTTATTTAAAAATTTCTCTTTGCGGGGGCCGTATAGCCTCGTACTCACGGCGCCCTCCGTCGTGTCCGCAAGTGCGCCGCTAAGCGCAGCCCGCCGTCCCGGAGCCGTAAGGACGGCTCCGATACAGTGATATTGGAGTGGTACGACTCTGATGCTGAGTTTATGTGAAGGTACGGTTATGAAGCGCTCCGCGCTGAGGATGGCCTCGATCTGGTTGAGGTGTCCACCCAACTGCACTGCCAGAGGGCGCTTCCCTCACCTCGTCCGCAGAGGGCACCCACCGAACTGCATAGCCAGAGGGCTCGAGGAGGGCGGAGGACCCCCCTTCCCCCCCGGGATTTTTATTTATTATTTTTTTTCTTGGTTGCGTCTGTCCGTTGCGCGACTGTAGGGGCGGGGGGCGTAGGGGGGGAGCGCGGCGGTTCTGCGCTTCTTAAGGTGAATTGGCTGAATTTAATTGGCCCAAATATCCCCCATATGTACAGTGGGTTGCAAAAGTATTCATACCCCTTGAACTTTGCCATATTTTGTCACATTACAACCACAAACATAAATATATTTCACTGGAATTTAATGTGAAAGACCAACACAAAGTGGTATACAATTGTGAAGTGGAATGAAAGTTATACATGAATCAACAATTTTTTTACAAATAAAAAACTGAAAAGTGCGATGTGCAAAATTATTCAGCCCCCTTTTCCCTGAGTGCAACNGGGGCTGAATAATTTTGCACATCGCACTTTTCAGTTTTTTATTTGTAAAAAAATTGTTGATTCATGTATAACTTTCATTCCACTTCACAATTGTATACCACTTTGTGTTGGTCTTTCACATTAAATTCCAGTGAAATATATTTATGTTTGTGGTTGTAATGTGACAAAATATGGAAAAGTTCAAGGGGTATGAATACTTTTGCAACCCACTGTATAGTCTGTTTAGTTAAGTAAATGAGTGTGTGTGCCCAGTGATGGATTGTGCCTTGTCCTGGGAGTAGCTATCCCTGTTCTGGGTGTATCAGCCCAGTGCATTTTCCACTGGATGTGCATGGAGAACCCCCCTGCAACTGTAGTAGAGAATTAAATGGAAGATAAAGAGATGATATTCAATATACATGGTGTGTGCCTTAAAGGCAACAGTGTCAAAACTACAAAGAATAAAAAAAGTCAGTAAACTGAAAATTTAAAAAAATTAAGGTCATCTGTTTTGAATAACAGATAGAATCAGGATGCTAAATTACTTAGGCTGTAACAGCTGGAGAAAGAGACATCGAAAAAAACATAACGCTTTATTAACAAACGTAAAATAAACAGTAACAGGAATGAGAAGGAGCAACAAAGCACCACTACATAAAACACACTCTTCAAGTCTAATCTAATCTCCATTTATAGTCAAAATCAACAGGAGACCTTCAAAATATGCTTCACTGGGCAGCACAGCTTTTACTAATGAAACAACCAACTACAAACACACACTGGTTAACTCTTTGAATCAAATAAATTAAACCATTAAACCCATTCAGACTGGTAATTTGTACTTCAGATCAACTAGATGTAAAATTCAATTTCACTTAATTTATATGGCACTTCATACACAAAGCAGGGAGGACAATATTAAAAAAGATAATCCTCATCCTTTTTTTGTTATTGGCAATGGAATATTAAACTGGTGAGGAACATGTCAAGGATGGTTTCAGTTATTGTTTATTAGTAAGTAGACCCTCTGGAAATACCAAAATCACTGCAGATTAACATGATTATTTTGCAGCTACTTTTATTAAAAGCCACTTACAAGTATTCTAACATGATGGTTGGGGTCAGTGTGCAAGTTCAGTCACTATCTTGCTCAAGGGGCCACTTTTGTAACTTCACTGATCTTGAACCTGAACTGCTATGCTGTAAGTTTAGAGACTTCTGTTCTGTTTGAATCCGTAGCCGTTTTAGCTGATGGAATTATTGATTAGAAGTCTTAGTCTGTATAATTACACCTGTTCTTCTGAAGAAAGGTGTGACTCTTGATGTTTTAATTGTGCAGGCAGCAATTCTTGGGCAATAAGGATTTTTAAAGAAATACACTGCACACACCACAAAGCAAGTTTATTAAATATTTATTTTTACATCAAAAGCTCACATCAAATAAATTTTGATTTATAAGAACTTAATAAAGAACCCAAACTTTCTGCAATATACTCATTTTTATTTAACACTTTATTAGAAACACGACACTGATATTGTGTAGAGCCTCCCTTTCCTCTTAAAATAGCCTCATAGAAACTTTCTTTTAACATCGGATCCCATGGTGACGTGATTGAATCTGTCAATTTCTAAAATTATTGATGCATAATAATAAAAAATTATTAGGCTGCTGTTTAGCTTCTATTTTTTTGACTAAAAAGGCAATCTGAAAGCAATAAACTTATAGTTATTTTCATGAAAATATTTAAGGTTGACTTATGCTTTGTTTTTAATTTTGCTGATTCAAGAGAATTAAAACCTATGTACTTTGCTATTTTAGATAATCTACATGATCAAGTTAATTCATTCATTCATTATCTTCCACTTAATTCTCTACTAGGGTCTGGGGGCATCCAGGGCGCATACACCCAGGACAGGTCTATTGCTGGGCAAACTTATTCACACAAACACAAACAACACTATATGGGGCAATTTAGAGCATTCAATTTACCTCGAATCCATGTTTTTGGACTGTGGGAAGACAACCTGGAGAAAACGCACGTGGACACAGGGAGAACATAGAAACTCTACCTAGATTAGGATTTGAACCTGAATCTCCAACGCTGAGGGGTGAACGTGCTAACCACTAAACCACCGTGCGGCCCCATGAACAAGCTGTACGTGTTAAATAGAACATTAAAAATCACTGCAGAACTTTCTTCTCACATCATTATAAATTATTATTATTATTATTATTATTATTTGGGTAGGGTGGCACAGTGGCTTAGTGGTTAACACGTTCGCCTCTCAGTGCTAGGGATGTTTGTGTGTGTGAGTGTGTGCCCAGCGATAGATTGGCACCCTGTCCTGGGTGTATCTGCACAGCGCCCGTTTTCCCCTGGATGGGCATGGAGAACCCCCACCACGACACTAGTAGAGAATAAACCGGAAGATAATGGATGGTTGGATTATTTAGTAAGGTGTAAATGAATAAGGAATTAACAAGTTGGGTAACTTACACGTCTCTGTGTTCCGTTGAAGTGAATTTTCTCAATGCGATTGTAGAATGCATCGCACCAGTAAACAGTGCTGGTGACGCGATCAACTGTCAACCCATTTGGCCAAAGCACTTCAGAAGAAACTAAATTCTGCTGATGAGATCCATCCATCCAGGCTTTCTCTATCCTTCCTCTGCTGTTGTTCACCGTATTCTCCTCCCACTCTGTCCAATACATCCAGCTATAAACAAAACAAGAACATTGTTGATTTTCCAATATATTTATGGAATGATTCTGAGTGGTGCATCATGCTCCAGAACAATATAAAGAACTGTTAAAACAAGATGAAAATGATCTTTAACAATAAAATACTAAAGAAGCAAAAAGAAAGCTGTCTTCTAAAAAGTTGTCATTATGAACAGTGGCATGACATTCATTTTTGTGTCTGACAAACATGAAGCAGCCAACCCCTTACTTTGGTTGAGGGCAACATTCCAATTTGTGAAAAATGCTTGACAGAACTCTCCTTTTAATGTAAAGTATTTCTGGATTAATTACTATTTAAATGTAATGAATTTTTTATTGAAGTCAAATTTATAAAAACATTTTGTTTAAAATAAGTGTGAAGTTAATGTGACCATAGAAAACAACTAGTGCAGGAGATGCATCATAATCAATAAATCAATGTAAAGACAAAAAACAACAAACAAGCACAAAAATGGTGGTAGGAATATAAATACATAAAGTAGATGAACACAAACATGCAAAAACAAGGCTGCTGAAATGCACAGTTGTGAGCTCAGCCAGCTGACACTAGTATTATACCTCCTTTGACACAAAACTTTTAAGTGTGATGATATTGGGTTGCGGGCGGCATGGTGGCTTAATGGTTAGCACGTTCGCCTCTCAGCGCTTGGGATTCCCGGTTCGAATCACAATCTGGGTGGAGTTTTCATGTTTTCCCCGTGTCCGCGTGGGTTTCCTCCGGGTTCTCCGGTTTCCTCCCACAGTCCAAAGTCAATTGAATTCTCCAAATTACCCTATATAGAGTGTGTTTGTGTGAGTGAGTGATGTGCCCAGCAATAGATTGGCAACCTGTCCTGGATGTGTCTGCCCAGCGACCGAGACATTCTCCTGCGACCCTAGTGGAGGATAAAGCGGAAGATAATGGATAAATATGGGGTTGCTTTAGTTAAGTTTGATGCTCCCAATGCTATATGGTAATACAATAATTTTTATCTATGTGTCAAAGGATGGCATGGTGGAAGGATCAGGGAAATGAGGCAGGTGTAAAAGAAATGCTGGCTTAATTGCAACAATGAAAATGAAACAATGACACATTTGCAAAGACCCCCAACCCCAGACACACCCACATATTTGATCACACCATTGCTACCACATAAACCTAAACACATAAGACCGAACACCACATTGAAGGGGAAAAATAATAATAATAAATTAATACAAATATAAAGAACACATACCATACCTACTACAGTGCATGTAATTCAAAAATAGCATGAAGCCCCTAGAAACAAAACCCTACCTTTTATTTATATAGCGTTTTTTACAGTATTGTTTCAAAGCAGCTCTAAACCCTGATGAGTAAGTCAAAGCAACTGTGAAAAGAAAACCTTTTATTGTTTTAAATGGGAGAAGCCTTGTCAGGCTTAGTGGGGGACTGGCAGTGTTAACAGAGTAACACAATAAGGTACCAATTGTGTAGGTATTCCAAAAAAAAAAAAAAAAAAAAAAGTGTGCAGTCAAGGCAGATGGGGAAGCTGAAAATACCTCTAGAGAATTAGCAAGGTTGGAGCACTTTCCAATCAAGACAGATTTGTTAGGTGTCCTTGTGTTTTTTTATTATGTTGTTTTATTTACCTTGTTTCTTTGCAGTATGAATGCATGCTTTTTTGAGATGGTGCAGTACAAGGATGTGGTAGTAATGGAATGCATCATGAAATGTACTATGAAATACATACCTATGTATTGCCCTCTGAGATATATATTTTTTATAATAATTATTATTATGGCAGTTTTAATTAATAATTTTTTATTTTACTTTTCTTTGTTTAGAGGTAAATTAAAAATTATATTAGTAAACAAATTCATGACCACAGAGTACTGACCAGTTAAAAATCTTTGTGAATAGCTGGCAAACTTTTTACTGAGGCTCTACCAGCATCAATACAAGATGAACAAACGTATATATATAGCTTCTGTAAAAAGTGCTTCTGTTTTGTGGATGTGAACTAAGGTTTATCAAAAGCAATTTTGAATACCATATAAAAATTCCAGATGCTGAAAAAGCATTTCATATCAATAACACAAAGCAAATCAGATTGTCTAAATGGAAAGAATTTCCATGGAAGGCTCCAAAATCTCCCTAACTGGCTCTGTCTCTCGGCTTTACAATTGACAAACAGCTGAAACTGATCAGGTTACAAAAACTGCCCATTTCTGCAGATTTATTGTTTACAACATTAAGTAGATCTGACTTTTTATATTAAACAAACTCAAAAATTCAATACAAGGTCCTGACTCAGGCCTACAGAAAAATTACTGGATCTTCTCCATCTTACCTACACCCTATTTTCCAAAGATAAACCTCGGGTCATTCACAATACTCAAGTGCTGACTGCCACATGGTGCTTTAATCTCACCACGGTGCAAATAATCACTCAATATGCTTTACCACTGCTAAATGGTGGAATAATCTTCCTCTGTCTTTAATTCTTAGACATGTAGCATTTTTAAGAAACAAATCAAGACACATATGTTGATCAGTTGCAACTGATGCTGCTCTGCTTGATGATGTCACAGCTGTATAAGGCTGCACACATCACATGCCGTGGAGAGAGAGAAATCCATGGACCTGGACAGGAGAGGGATGTTTGGCCATTCAACCAGCCAGAACAATTATAGTTTAATTGTATATTTAAGTACAATTGTATATTAAGTAATTGTATTTAAGTTCCTATTGGGACAAAGCCTGTCTCCATTCCTCATTTGTGCCCACCTCTCATTACAACCATATTATCACTGATACCAAAACAAGGCTCTTTAGATTTGGTTAATTCTTAAAAGAAACACGTAATTAAACTGAACAGTAACATAATATTTGCTCCACTGTGTAATAAAATAAAGTTCTAGTCATTAATAATAACGTAACCTTAAATGGTATGTTTTGTTTACATTGATTATAATTTATAACTGTATATCTTGAACAAACAACTACATCCTGCTTTCTTCAAAACATATTCAAATAATTTTGCATAGAGGGCATTCTAACTTCAAACGGTCTTTCAATAAACCTGAAACCTGTAACAGTCTAAACACCTAAAAATATCATCTAACATACTTATCTTTATTGCTTCTGCATTTAACCTCAATCTAACAAACTTTATTTTACATTCTTTCCATGTTGGATGTTTTAATATTTACTGTTTTAAATCACTAATTGTGTAGGTAATTCTAAAGGTTATGCAAACATTTTTTGGCAACACACATGCACACACATATACAAACATGCTATCTCTCCATGACACATGATGCATTGAATCATTTATCAGTCCGTGTGAGTGACAGCTCCTGCTGTGAAACTACAGATGCTGCAAATGAAAAGGACAAAATGTCATAACCACTGATCCATCATCCTAATATACTCACTCAGACAGGTAGTGCCAGAGAAACAGAGGTTGTGTCAGGTAGAAGGAAAGGGTCACTAGAGGAAAATCTCATAAGAGGAAAAGAGTCTGGCACTACACACACACACACATACACAAAGTAGTCCAAAACAAGTAAAGTAGTATTAAAAAGAGCAGCATAGATTTAATTTGTACTATATTAAAATGAATGTAACACTATTCTATTCTAAAGAAATGGCTGTCACCCAGACTTAAGCCTCATTGCTCCCACCTGTCATTTCCAAGTAAATGCCTGATTGCTGACACCTCTTGCAGAAGTTATTGTGCCGTCACCCACAAGTTACACAAACTGTTATTTGTGAGTAAGTTCACTTTAAGAAACAGTTTGATTTGAGCTGTCTTGGATGTGAAACAAACCATCGCAATGTTGCAGCACATTGTAAAACTACTATATTATTTTTCAAGCCAACCAAAGTCGTAAAGCTAGTCAGAGATTGTTAAGATTAAAGACAGAACAGCTGAGTGAAGGCCAGCACAACTTACTTATTGCTGCTCTTATATTTGCTGCAGTGTATTTGTCTTCTATTTTTCAATTCCCAAGTGCAGTGCACACTGCATCTGATAGATTCGCTGCCTAGTGAAAGTCAGAGAAAATCCCTGTTTGAAGGCACTATAACTGCAGTCTCCAATGGCTCCAGAAAATTTACTCTGGACCACATGCCTGTAGTAAGTGACAGATAGCTTGCCTACCTGCCGTTTTTACCACCAAACCAACTCTATCGCTGCAATGCATGACAGAGATTACCATTACTGATGTTTGTCATAGTCCTTTCTTATCTAAAGTTCACACTTTGTAGTATTTGCAGTCAATTTACCTATGGTTTTAACTAAATATGTTTTGTTCACAGATAAAAAGTAGTCTAAAATATTTTTGGTATAAATTGTCAAAGATACTTCTGATACTTCAAAGATACTTCTGACGACACAGAAAATACGTTACTATAAGCCATAGTAAGTAAAGCAAATAAGTTTTTAATATTAATCATGACAATTTCACTAGGTCAGTCATAGCATAATGAAACAGTGCTGTTTCAATTAAGTTCACTGTAGTTTGATTTATTTGGTGTGCCTGTTTATCAAACTGCATTTAAAGCAATTCAAATGAGCTTCACCACCAGTAAATACATTAACATGCTATTTACAATGGTGCTACTAATCTTATGTTGTAATATGCAAAATCAGTCAGTGGTTTTTTTTTTCAAGATAAGATTATTCCTACAAAACCTGTACTGGTTCAATGAGGATTTTTACTTTACAATGTCTTTTTTATTTCAGTAAAATATCTAAGTTCAATTGTCCCCCAATGTGGATTGAGATACTGAACAGCTAACCCAAGAAGTCAGGAGCCAAGTTAACACTATTGAACCGTCTTGCAGGAACCATGCAAGAGTGTCAAATAGTTAAAAAAAACATCACCAACCGCGCATCACTGCTACTTGATCCAATGTGCACCTGGGTGTCAAAGTAAAACTCCCAAATCAATAAGATGGGCTCAGAGTCTTGGTACAAAATGTATTAAAGATGGAAAGCAGAAGTGGCCAAAATCCTGCCCTTAAATTGGAATGCCCAACCAACAGTTCTGTTTCCAAATACCTATCTGGATACTAAGGGTCTTTAAAAAAAAATCATTCTGGGAAAAAATTCTGTGAGGTCAACTCAAGCGCCTCATGTTCAACTAAGGCAGCGATATTTCAGGGTGGTTATTTGTTGCTCAAAAAGGAAAATTTGTTGTTGCTTTCTTGTAGTTGATGAGAGAAAGAGAGGCTCGGGGTAGGGAGGAACATGCAGAAGCTCCCTGGAGTTGCAAGAGCACTTGTCTGAAACAAGAATGGGAGCTGTTATAGACCCTCTTGGCCCTGTCTGGCTCTGGAGTTTTGAGCTTTGCAAACATTCAGCACTGACAGGATAAGAGAGTTTATAGAGACTGACAAGATGGGCTGTTTCAGACATACTGACAGAACAAGCTGTGTCTGACTTAGTGAACAGACAGGAAGGTTTAGGCAAACTGACATGACAAACAGGCTCTGGTCACCCTAACGGAAATCTGAAGAACAGAGCTCTTTTAAAAACTCAGAGAGACACCAGGCAGAGTCTTCAGTCCAATATTAGCCTAGATTAAGCAACTGTGAGCTGTAAAATAAAATGAAAAAATATTCAGTACTGGTGAGCTCTAGTCTGTCAACACAGTCAAACTTTTGGCAACACATCTTAATGACTGAAGATAAATACTACTGCAAAAAACAGGTAAAAGACTTTTCCAATTTTTTTTCCAAGTTTTTACCAATAAAAAATACAGGGAGAGGGAAATATGCCGAAAGACATGCTGACAGGGTGGATGAGGAAAAGGGCAAATTACAAAAAAATGTTACATGTTGGTGAGACCAACATGTCTCACCAACCACACAAGTCCTGAAGCCAATTGGTGAGCTGAAATAAACACAAAATTTTAATTTTGTTGGTTGAAGATGCATTCAAAAAGAGGCTGTGTCCTGGGACTGTCAAGCAGCCAAAGCCAATTTTACCCATACCTGGTAAGAAAGTTTGTCATATCACACTAGAGCAGTGCAAGAGTACATTTAAATAAGAAACCAAACAAAACAACAGCACATATGCTGAAATACAAAAGTACAATTTTACAGAAAACAGATGAATATAAGCAAGTAAACATTGTACTGAATTGTATGTTTCATTTTATTTGTATTTTATTCAAGTAATTCTTACCATGATCCTAAAGAAACAGTCTCTCACCAAACAAAACATACTTCATCGGAAAACAGAAAAATATTGTATATTTTTAAAACAACAATTTAGTACTCTAAATATTGATTGATTGATTGATTGATTAAAAATTGATTACAGGATGTGGAGGGCATGGTGGCTTAGTGTTTAGCATGTTCACCTCTCAGCGCTGGGCATTCCAGTCTGGGTGGAGATTCCATGTTCTCCCCAGGTCTGCATGGGTTTCCTCCGGGTCCATCGGTTTCCTTCCACAGTCCAAAAACATGATTTCAAGGTAAACTGAGTGCTCTAAATTGTCCCATATAGTGTGTGATTGTGTGTGTGTGCCCAGCGATAGATTGGCACCCTGTCCTAGGTGTCTGCCCAGCGCCCAAAATGTTCTTTACTGGAAGGGCATAGGGAACCCCGTCCCTCGTGACCCTAGTACAGGATGTGCTGCAGTATCAAAATAAAACACAGACACAAGGAGAACATGGAAACTCGAACCAGGAATCCCTAGCGCTGAGACGCAACCATGCTAATAACCAAGCCACTGTGCCGCCTTCATTAAGTGTTTATGATTTACTTAATTATTTGGTTATTGTCATTGGTTTGTTTTTGTTCATCACATATTTATTAGGTGTCATGCCTTGTCCGTGCTCCAGTGTCGACTTGTTGTTCTTTTGTTTCGACTCAATAAATCGACTAACTCTGCAACCCGCCATCCCAGACCAGTGGCCCTCCGTCCTAGACCTATGGCCCTTAGTCCCGGACCAGTTGCCGTCCAGTTGCCCTGCGTCCCAGACCCATTGTCCTCCGTCCCAGACCAGTTGCCCTCCGTCCTGGACCTGTTGCCCTCTGAGCCCACCATCGTCTCCCTCGTGTCCGAACCCGCCATCATCTCTCTTGTGTCCGAGCCCACCATCGTCACTCGTATGTCCGAGCCCGCCATCTTTCTCTCTTGTGTCCGACCCCACCATCGTCTCTCGTGTGTCCGATCCCGCCATAGTCTCTCCTGCATCCCAGGCTGCCATAGTTTTGCCGGAGTTTGAGCCCATCATAGTCTCTCTGCCGTCCAAGCCCCCAATAGTCTCTCCGCTGTTGGTGGCTGCCATAGTTTTGCCGGCGTTTGAGCCCATAATAGTCTCTCCGGCATCCGAGCCCGCCATAGACTACCTGATGTCTATTGTTTCACCATAGACTCTCCACTAAACGCCTTCTTCGAGTCCCTTAGCGGCTTCTGCGCTGCCTTCCTCGAGTCCCTAAACAGCACCGCCTTCAGACTGGCATTGTATATGTATAAAGTGTCCGTGCTCTAGTTTCAAATAGTTGTTCTATTGTTTCGACTCACTTACTCACGCCTCCTGAGTCCATTCAGCGCTATGGCGCTTTTCAGCACTTCTGCGATAGAGTGCCTTATAGCATACACACCCTACACAAAATAAATAAAAGAAACAAAATGGGCAAAAATATAGGGAACATCCACTGGCACTTAATACAAGCACCGCCTAAGGGTAGGGACAACTGACGGCCCCTAGCTTCTTTCTGCATATCGCCTGTACTTCTGCATATCACCTGTAACAGTAAGTACGCTGCTCCCCATCTCCAAACTGAGGCAGGGAACCCAGCTGGAAAATAAGGTACCAAAGTGGTAGCCAGCACATGACACAAAAAATGCTGGGTAGTTTAACTATTAAGTTTGTAAATGGGTAGACACAGTTAATTCCAAAGTATATGTGCATTAACACTGGATGAGATAAGAACAAAGTGAATTCAGTTGGTTTAAAAGATTTGATGATGATACACATGTTTCAAAAAAAATTAAGTTTCACAATTGCAAAAGTCCGCAACGTGCCATGCACAGTTAAGCATGTGTGTTATGCTGTGTTAAGTGAATATGGTATAAATTCCTGGAGTTAGCAAAGCTAGGGATTTGAACTTTTTAAACCTCTTAAGAGAAGTGGTATGAGTTCAGCAATATACAGCATTAGTGTACTTCCCTCACTATTTGCCATGTTTGCTCTGTCCTTCTATGTTCACAGCAAAATTTTAGTGAAACAGCATTTGAACTACAAAATGGATTTTTTTATTACCCTATAAATTTTAAATATTGTTAACAGGTCTGTTCCAATGTTTTCATGAAAACAAATGTTACTATAGAAAACTTCACTGCAAAAAATCTGTCAAAGAATAAGCAAAATACAAATCAAGAATAAATGTCCACAAATCAATAAAAATTTTCTGCCAGTATAGGGTTAGGTGAATTGTTCTTGTTAAGATTTCTAAAGGTAAGAAAAACGAAACTGGATTATTTATCTTACTTAGAAACCTATTAAAGTAAAACAAAAAATATATTTTTTTTTCACTTTAAGATTTTCTGACTTGTTTAGATTTCATTTTTTTGCAGTGTTGACAAAATGGTTAGTTGAGTTTATATATATAGACAAATGTATTTGAAAAACTGTATTTAGGAGATTTTATAGAATTTCATTTAAGTTGGGTCTATCTTTACAGCTGTAATAGTTTAAAGTATTTTGCTATTTTTTTATCTCATATGTCACTTCGGATAAAATGTACTGTTAAATAATTAAATGTAAATGTTATTTAAATGCTAAGGTGTTTGTGACAATTTTTGCATATTATTCAGGAGAGGTCTTTAAAAGGTCAAAAACTGAGGTTGGATGAGTGAAAATCTGACACACACCTCAACACCTGAATCAAATGAAAACTTATTGTCTCAAAACTTTGTTAATATGTTTTAGCAAGAATAATAGTATTACTGTCCTGCAGTGTCTGTAGGGTACAAACCATCTTTAAAAATGCATCCAATTAAAAATGTTTACGTTTGGCATTTTTAGGGACAGAGACATACATAGTCAGGCTCTCCAGAGAACTTATTTTATAATTTTCCTTTTTCACTGATCTTAAAATTTGCAGCAATTCATCAGCATGTCCAAGAAATGACATTAAGTAATTACCTTAAAATAAAATGCCAGACTGAAAGTGAAAGTGAAAATAGTATTTGCAACAGAATGGCTGTAATGAGCATCAAGCATCATCTTCAGTGCTCCTTTCAGAACCAGACCAAAAATATTATGTGCACCCCTGTTTAAAGCTCTTTAAGTGGAACAACCTTAAACTGTGCAAGTCACTTATCAAAATGTCTGTACAGTGTACAAAAAACACGCATTCTTTAATGTAATAATCTAAATTTGAGAAAATAGAGAAAACATTCACATCAATAGAAAAGAAAAAAAAAAAAAAAAGCATACTCACATACACACACACTTATCCATCCTGTACTTAATCCTATAAATTCACGGTGGGGGTTCCCCATGCCTATCCAGGGGAGAACGTTTAGCGCACTGGGCAGACGCACCCAGTATAGGTCCCAATCTATCGCTGAGCACTCACTCACACAGACACACACTTATATAGGGCCAATTTAGAGCCAATTTACCATGAATCCATGTGTAATTCCACGAGACCATGGAAACTCCACCCAGACTGGGATTCGAACCTGGATCCCAAGCGCTGAGAGGCGAATATACTAACCACTAAGCCATTGTATATATATATATATATATATAGAGAGCAGCACGGTGGCTTAGTGGATAGCATGTTTGCCTCTCAGCGCTAGGGATTCCCAGTTCGAATCCCCATCTGGGTGGAGTTTCCATGTTCTCCCCGTGTCTGCGTGGGTTTCCTCCGGGTTCTCCGGTTTCCTCCAACATTCCAAAAACATGGATCAAGTTAATTGAATTCTCAAAATTGCCCCATACAGACTGTGTCTGTGTGAGTGAGTGAGTGTATGCCCAGCGATGGATTGGCGCCCTGTCCTGGGTCTATCTGCCCAGCGCCTGAGACGTTCTCCCCTGGATGGGCATGGGGAACCCCACCGCGACCCTAATAGAGGATATGCGGGAGATAATGAATGAATGAATATATATATATATATATACACACAGTTGAGGACGATATTATTAGCCCCCTTAAAAAAATTCTAAGGATTTTTCAAGTGATATTAACCAGAGCAAAATAAACTGAACCCAGCTTTTTTAGACATTGTAGCTTTATTTTGGATGCTTACACTATAGTTACACTCAGAAATGAAGATATTACACAAAACACAAAAACACAGGGTCAAAATTATTAGCCCCCCACATCCTAATAATCAATTGTGAATCCTTTTTGCTGGATTACTGCCTGCAGACGTTTGTTGTAGTTTACAACAAGTCTCTCACACGACATTTGAGGAATCTTGGCCCAATCTTCTTTGGCAAATCTCTCAAGTTCCTCTAGATTCGATGGTTGTCTGGCATGGAGATTTTTCTTTAGGTTACCCCACAGATTTTCTATTGGATTTAAATCAGAGCTTTGTGCAGGCCATTAAATGACATTCACTTTGGTCATCTGGAGATAGTTCTTCACCAGGAGGGATGTGTGTTTAGGATCCTTGTCATGTTGGAAAATGAAGTGACGTCTCAGGCCCAGTTTCACAGCTGATTGCTTAAGGTTCTTTTTCATAATAGCCACATATTTTAATTTATTCATGATTCCATCCAACCTGACAAGATTTACAGTTCCAGATGCACTGAAGCATCCCCATAGCATAATACACCCACTACCATGCTTCACTGTGGGGATGGTGTTCTTTGGGTTGAATGCCTGTCCTTTTTTTCTCCAAACATAAGCAGTGTCCCTGTGGCCAAAGAGCTCTAGTTTAGTCTCATCATACTATAAGATACGTTTCAGTACAAATAATCTTTCTCCAGGTTGTCCCGAGCATACTTAAGTCTTGCTTGAAGGTGCCTCTTCCTCAAAAGTGGAGTTTTTCTTGGTCTGCATGTTCGCAGGTCATTCCTGTGCAGAGCTCTAATGATGGTCTTCTTAGAGAATATGATTCCTGATGTGGCCAAGTCATTTGCCAGTGCCTTGGAAGTTAATGTGGGGTCTCTAGACACATTTCTCACTAGTATTTTTTCCAATCTCTCCGAAATCTTTCTCTTTTTACCTCTGCTAGGCTTGTTCTGCACTGTGTTGCTGTCTTTGAATCTCTGAATGATGCCTCTCACTCCAGTTCTTTACACTTGGAAATGCTTGGATATCTTTGTACATCCCTCTCCTGCTCTGTGTGCATTAATAATTATTTTTTCAGGTATAAACTGATTTCCTTTGTTTTTGGCATGTTGCTTCCTCAACTGCCGGCTCCATAATGAGGCTTTTATACTATGTTAAACTTAAATGAGTTAATTAACTTAATTGAGTGCAATCATCTGTTTTACCTGACCAGCTTTATGCACATCACCTGTGAAGGTGAAGCACATAACTGCACAAAAGTGGCTTTGGTACACAAATATAAATATTTTGATCCTTCTAATGAAAACTTTTATGTTCAGAAATGCTCTGTTAGAACTGCCTTGCTGTGCTAAAAAGGATATTGCCAGAATCTTGAGGAGATTTAAAAGGAGGACTAATAATATCATCATATCATCATGTATACGTATATGTATATATATACGTATATATATATATATATATATATATATATATATATATATATATATATATATATATATATATATATATATATAGTATTGTTTTACTACATCCACATACACTTTTAGGTACATAGGTACATCTATCTTACACTAAATTGTTTACATAATGTCAGAGATAGTAGCTCATTTATTAATAAATGATTTTACATAGACTTCACATATGCTGCTTTTAACGTGACCTTTAATGTGCATTTTTGACACATGGATTATTATTATTCCAACAGTGACACTAAGGTCCCATAACACCAAGACTGCTTTGTGTGGTCCACTTATACTAGACAACATATCATCTCCTTGTTAGTGTCACTGCAATGTTAAGACTCTTTTACAACCTAATAACACCTCTTTTGTTCTTAAGGAACTGATTTCAAAATAACAAATAGTGTGTGGAAAAACAAATGGTCTCTAACTGTAAAACTACAAAGTATATGACAAATGAAACTGATAAAACCAAGAAAGAGAGTACAAACTAGAACTATTCATCTTTAAACTGTTAGGTTAGTGTATATGCAAAGCATTTTTGTAGATTTTAAATTATAATAAGAAAAAGTGAACAAAATTAAACAGATTACCCTGCAACAGGATCCACAACAATGGCTTTTGGGTGTAGCGGTCCTCTGTCTAGTAGAGTCTTTCGGCACTCTATTCCTCTGTCCACACTCACCACATTAATGGACTTGCTGTGGCCATCACTTGTCCAGTACAGATTATTGCCTAACCAGTCGACTGAAATCCCCTCTAAATTATATGATCCTACACAGAAAAAAATAAAATAAAAAAGGGAGAGAGCAAAGTAAAAAGAATGGAAAAAAATAATAAATAATCAGAAAACTCCTGTTAACCCCAAATATATTGCATTTCTTTTCACACAATTATGTATACTTTTCCTCATTACTTTTCTCATTACTGAGTCTGTTAATTGGTTGCACCTGTTCCTTGTTTTCACCTATTTATATTAGATCACAGCATCTTGGTCTCATTAACTTAACCTTTAATTAGGGCTTCACTCGTGCATACTAATTAACCTGTTTTTGAGTTTTATTTGTGTTTATTTACTAGCCCTCAGTCATGCAGTTATTTTAAACCTTTCTTTATGCATTTATTCATTTTCTAAACCACTTATGAGATTACGATTGTGCAAAGTTAATTGTGTGGAACAAAATGTAGTGAAAAAACACAGCCATGTCACCTGTCCCCCACACACCAAGGCCATTACCACAATCATACATATTGGGAATTTAGTATCTTATATTAATTTGATAATTTCCTGATATTATTGTAATATATCCTATATATTATATATTGTAAACATATGCAGACATGGTGAGAATCTGCTCTTTACACTGAAAGCTGAAATAAAACTGATGAGTGTAGAAATGGAGAGAAAGACTGAACATGATAGAGAGACAGAGCAAAAGAGACACTGAGAGAGAAACAGAGAGCGAGAGACAGAAAAAGAGAGAGACCGAGAGAAAGACAGGTCAGGCACATTTCTTTTTGGCATAAAACCCTCAGAACCAGATTAACTTACCATCTTTAATAAGAGTTTCTCGTCCAGTTCCATCCAGCTTCTGTCGTCCAATCATTGAGTTACTCATGTCAGCAAAATAGATATAGCTGCTGGAGGCATGAAAGTCAAGAGACCGTGGACTCACTAGACCGTCGATTTGAATCATTTGTTCACTGTGTGACCGCAGATGAACAGCAAAGCCACGGATGAGCCCAGGCCACCCTTTCCCATAAAACACAAATGACTCATTGTCTGCCTCTGAAATGACAATAGTAATAATTAAAATTCAATTGCAATCATTGTGTGTAAATTGTGTTTTTTTGATATGTGATGTCAATACTACTACGGTGGTAATAATAAAAAAAATAATTAAAAAAAATAATAATTAGTTTGTTCTTTTTTAAAAGTACAAACCAGAAAATGTGTGAAAATGTTCCAAGAGCTCCCAGTTCAGCTGTACACTGTCAAAGCTAATTATTAGGCTTAATTAGTCATCTATTTTCAATTCTGTATTGCAAAAAACCCAGACTCGAACTAATTACATTAGTGTAATTAAAGCCGAAATTAACTCAGTAGATTTGGGTTTATCAGATAAATCTTTTATTCATAACAACGGATCACATGGTATGTATATACCTGTGTATAATGGAGTGAGACAATACTATGTTGTAGTATTAAAACCTAAAAACTGAGCTTCATCATAATTAAAATGTGTGTGTGTGTGTGTTATTAATCGTTTTAATTAAAATGCGGGCACCTAAGCATATCACACCGCACCTGCCATGTCATGGCTAGTATAAGACTTCTTTATTCATTCATTCATCATTCTTTCTACTATTCTAACTAAAATCAGGTGGATAAGACATTCTTACTTATGCAGGACATTCCATTGTTTGAGAGCATGTATCCGGTTTGACAGCGACACACACGTGACTGATAGCTGTACTTAAGAAGACATATGTGTGAGCATCCTCCTCTTCTTCCATTTTCATCAACAGTGCATGCGTGTGTTTTCACTGAAGACAAACAAATTCAATGATCATGACGGTTAGCAAAAGTGTAGCAGCTTATCAAACATTCATTAATCTTTAAGGTGTTTTTTCTACTTTAATAATATAGTGATATTTAACTAGTGGATCTATCCCAGAAAGTACACGGTAAAGTCAGTGAACATGTTACCAGTTCATTGTGGGAAAAAGGAAATACAGCCACTCTAGTAACCTAAATTTACTTCTAAAAAATGAAAGAACAAAAAACAAATCTTCAGAAAGCACCCATGCAGACGTATGGAGAAGATGCATACAGAAAAACCATAGTTGCTCATGACGGACATAAACCTATTGTAGAACCTTTTTTCTATAAGGTAACAGAAATACTCTGTAATGCTACTATGCAAAATAACGTCATTTAAATTTTATTTAGTTTATGTTCTGGTCCTTAAATCTGATTGATTGGTTGTCCATCCATGACTTTATTGACGATAATGCACACCTCTGACTGCTTCACATGCATGTCAATGCATGATACACAATACATTATTTTAAATCATATTTTAAAAATGGAAATACTGATGAATATAAATAGTAAGACATTTGTACATGAGCACTAAGCAGGTATTCTGTTAATTAGAGGTCACTTTAAGTCCTGGACTAGATTATGTCGCGGAAGACCAGTTTAATAATTATATTTGATTTTTTTTTTTAATAATGGTACGTCCACCCCCCTTTTCCCATGAATTATTCACAGTAATGCAGGCCCTCTCAAGTCTTATTGCTTCATTAGCTGTTCTCAGATTGGATTATAAGAGCATCTTGGATTAACAACTTTGTATGTTTTAAAATGTAAGCAAATATTGTGATAGAGTTAAATTTATTTTAAAGTTTGACAGATAAAATAACCTGTTAATAGGGTGTGCTGTAGTTTTTTTTTTTTTTTTTTTTTTTTTTTTTTCTTGTTTAATGTTGTGGCTTGGCAGAACTAACTCTAAAACAAGAATGTTGTGTTCCTTAATAAGCATGCTTTTTAGATTGCTTAAAGCTGTAAATTTCAACCTTACACACACAGGGTCCAATAGCCTGCTTCATAACCACCATTCCCCACAGGTTATCACAGAGAGTCTTTGTGCATTTTATTTGTTAAAAAATGCTTTTGTTTTTTCTGTTCTGCTTCTCACAGTGTTCTACCCCATGCAGTTAATTCCACAGACTCCATCCATGCCCACACATTACAGCTATGGATAATAATATAAAAATGAATGATGATGAGGATGACACATTGTCAGTGGTGTGATGATGCATGTGTTTCTGACTCAACATGATGTCGCAGAACTGTGGACCAAGCGCTTATTAGCCTTTTGCTTTGAAGCAATGGATTAAAGTGCAACTATCTAGGTAGAGAATTCTAAAATATATGTCAGAATTCTAGAACAAAGTTGAGATCCTCAGACAATAAATATATAAACTTTTTTATTCAGTAGTTATGAACCATTTTTTTCATTAGCTTTGCATTTCCCACTATGATTTTATTAATATTTCTTTAAAAAAACATTTATTTAATACAATTGGCGAAATATGCATAGGGAAATTAATAATTTTAACTGTAAAACAACAAATCATTTGCAAAATGGACTGGTTGGTATTGTACTGCAGGTATTGGACTGGATCCAAGAACCATGTCTGGAGCACACACTTGAGGGATTATAGGCATAATAAAAGTATTTTTACTCACCAAATGTTTGCCCTCAGCCTGGAGTCTAACTCTATTTCTTAGTAATAAATAATAAAATGTGGCCTGGGTTAATGATGATGGGATACTAAGACCTTCATAGAAAGACTATGCAGCAAATGGCATAAGAGAAAAAAAATAGATTAAAGCAAAGATTTAAGCAGGAAATGAGAACAACATTTGACAAAAGATAAATATTATTAAAAAAAATAAGTTTCAGTCTTTAAATCTGATTGGCTAAGCCATTCGTCTAGCAGTGACATTATTGACAATAATGCGTCAATTATTGACACATATGGCTGCTTCACATTCGTATCAATGTGTGAAATACAATGCATTATTTTAAATCACAGGACTACCCTGGACTTCAAAGTCCCTTTTTACCTTTTTTATATTTTTAGAAACAAGTCTAAAGTTGCATGAATAAGTAAAAACACTTAAATTTATTTTAGACATAGCTTTACCTCTTGTTCTTTACAGACACAGGTAACATTATTGTCACCCCTCTATAAAAATGAAGCAAAGAGTTTGCATGTTTTTTAATAATTAAGAATATTTAAAAAATAAACTAATATTTTTCAAAGTAATATTTCAATTCAAAACCTAAGTATGGCAGCACGGTGGCTTAGTGGTTATTACGTTCGCCTCTCAGCGCTAGGGCTTCCTTGTTCGAATCCCCATCTGGGTGGAGTTTCCATGTTCTACCCTTGTCCGCGTGGGTTTCCTCCGGGTTCTCCAGTTTCCTCCCACAGTCTAAAAACATGGATCAAGTCAATTGAGTTCTCCAAATTGCCCCATATAGTGTGTGTATGTGTGCGTGTCTGTGTAAGTGTGCGCCCAGCGATAGGTTGGCGCCCTTTCCTGGGTGTGTCTGCCCAGCGCCCGAAACGTTCTCCCCTGGATGGGCATGGGGAACCCCCCGCGACCTTTATATATAGGACAAAGCGGAAGATAATGAATGAATAAATGAAACCTAAGTATAAATCTTGTGTTTCTTGGCAATCTGGAAAAACACGGTAAAAAGTGTAGATTTCTTGGACTCAACCACATTAAACAAAACCATAACTGACAAATAAAAGTTTTAGTTTTTTAAATTTTAGATTTTGTTTGATAAAATAAACATAATAAAAGCAATGTAAAATACTTTAGGGCTCCAGCACCCCCAGTGACCCTGATCATAATGAATTAATGAACCCTTCCAGTATTGCTACTATTATCAGTAGTAATTTACAGTAGCACTTTTGCTACTGTAACGGTGTAACGGCACGGTGGCTTAGTGGTTAGCACGTTCGTCTCTCAGCGCTAGGGGTTCCCGGTTCGAATCCCCATCTGGGTGGAGTTTCCATGTTCTCCCAGTGTCTGCGTGGGTTTCCTCCGGGTTCTCCGGTTTCCTCCCACAGTCCAAAAACATGGATCAAGTCAATTGAATTCTCAAAAAAAATTGCCCCATCGCGACCCTAATAGAGGATAAGCGGGAGATAATGAATGAATGAATGTATCATTTCCTTAAATTATTCAGTTTAAAGATTTGTAAAATTAAATAATAATTTAAAGTAAAGCTTTAGTTTTATTGCTATTACATGCATGTTTTTTCTGAAAAAGACAGTGACTTTTATTTTCAGACAGTGTCCGCTGGAAAAATGTTAACTTTGGGCAATGAATAAAGTGCATGCTAAAAATATAAACAGTTCGTATTGACACACAAACATAAAAATGTAGTTTTCAATACCACATAGTGGGTTAACGAAATAAAAAAAAAGAAAAAATGTGTTTTCAAATAATATAATTCTGGAGAAAGTGGATTATACAGAAACTCAGGTACTTACCTGTAGGTTGAGTGCGTGTATGATAAATGGTCACGTCTTTTGCTTTTTGATGCATGTTTAGAGCACGCGTGTTGCTGCTGTTGAAACGGTTTATCCTCAGAATATTCACTGCACTTTCTCCAGAGGGTTCCGAACACGTCACGAAAAGAAAATCTTCAAAGAGTGCTAATCCATGCAGTTGTGACACCTGTGGAGAGAGGCAGAAAGGTGACAAGAGAGCGATGGGAAAAGCTAGGACAGCGCTCACTGGGTGGCCGTCACACCATTCACACCTTGCAGCTTAATCACATGTGCAGCTCAAAAAGATCAGCATAAACGCACGGAGGTAAATTCCTCAGGAGAAAGTCACCTTTCAAAACCTTGGTTCACACCAAGTAGTCCTTCAGTGTGATTCAGTGAGTTAAAACTGGTTGTGCTCTGAAGATGCATTTTGACAGATACGAAACAGATACACAGAAACCTGTAAAGCAGCCACTGAATCAATATAATACAGTTTTTTGTTAAACTTCCAGAAATATTATTTTAATTCTTAATGTCAGACAGAAGGCTGCAATGATACAGACTAGAGGTCACCGGGCTGTGAATAATGTTCACAGGTTTTTAAGGAATGTAAAACGTGATTTTGAATTTATGATGGCTTGGCTCACATTCAAGTTTATTGCAATGGCGTTTAATGAGGCTTGAGGCCAGGACTGCGGAGTGCGGGCCGGTCAAGTTCCTCCAACTCTTTACCAACTTTTGAGTGCAGTGAATGTCTATGTTGAAGAACAACTCTTAATTTTTAGCCTCACAATTTAGGCTTAGGGTAGGAAATTAAATTTATTCTATATTATTAATAATTTATCATCAAGACCGCTAACTAAGCAGGTAGAATCAGGTACAAAGCAGGAAAGTTACGGATTTTGCTTCCCTTAGGTCCTGTTTTAAAAATCAGCAATAAAATCACTGCAGGCTGTTCCTTTTCTGCAAAGACAGCCTTAAGGGTTTCAAACATACCACCGACCAGATGTCCTCCAAACTTTTAGGATATAAGAAGTCTTGTTCCAACAGAATGACTCATAATATCTGATGCGATGTCTCTGACAGGGTTGCTATAGTCCTTGAAAACTGTCAGTAAAAATCAGTAATACAACCAACAGGCATTAACACAACCAAGGACAAACGCTTATGCTTCCAACATTGAGACAGTGCCGGGCAATGAATACTGAAGGTCGATAACTGCAATACATCTTTCAAGTGTTTTCAGAAGAGTATGCATGTTATTTTTTTCTATTCGAGCTTTTGCTCTTTAAAGAAAAATGTTTAAAAAGGCCCATAGGCTAACACACAAAAAAAAGGTTTTTACTCCTTTGTGAAACTGTATTTGTACTTTTCACACTTTTGGCAATTCTTCAATTCGACTTTAATTTATTTTTTTATTTCCCATTGTTAGATAATTCATGTGCACACACACAAACTATATACATATATAGTATTGGATGCACCTCTAAATTATTGAATTGACATGTTTGCTCAGTCACTTTGCTAATGGTTTACAACATCAGGCAACTAGCAATGCATTTTGAAATACGATATGACTCCTGTCTGAAGTGACTAGTTTGTTTAAAATTGTAGTTGGGTGAGTTTAAAGTAAAATAACTCGAATGGTTAACAAGGAGCCCTAAAGGGGCATAGGTATTTTATGGCTTTGGGGCCACATCCAGCCCTATGACAGTTCCTGTCCAGCCTGCATGATGTTAATGTGAATTTTAAAATAAAATATAAATAGATGTTGCCCAGCGATGGATTGGCGCCCTGTCCTGGGTCTATCTGCCCAGCGCCCGAGACGTTCTCCCCTGGATGGGCATGGGGAACCCCACTGCGACCCTAATAGAGGATAAGCGGAAGATAATGAATGAATGAATGAATAAATAGATGTAAAGAAAAATGCATGCACACATATGTAAATCCTCTACTAATGCCACAGGGGGTTTCAGGGCACACTCACACAGATGCACACACAAAGACACACCTTATGGGACAAATTAGAACATTCAAACATGTAATGCATATATATACAGGTATATATACATATTACATGTTTGAATGTAGGGCGGCACGGTGGCTTAGTGGTTAGCACGTTCGCCTCTCAGCACAAGGGATTCCCGGTTCGAATCCCAATCTGGGTGGAGTTTCCATGTTCTCCCCGTGTCTGCGTGAAGCGGAAGGTAATGAATGAATGAATGTTTGAATGTTGTAGCCGAAATGATATGCTGAAATTATAGATATGCTTAAATGATAGCTGAAAAGGGAGATTATCTTTAAATGGGATGTCAGTGAAGCTCCTGCAGTTGTAATGTGGGGGGAGCCTGGACCTGTAATGATTAGCATGTTAATATTGGTGCTCACAAGCTCACAAGGGGCCACGACGTCCACACCCTCACACGGGGGCATGGCGCCGCCACGCTCGCTGTCACGTCACCCTCTAGGGGTCTCATCACGTTCCTCGAGCCCCCTTTTGTTTTCTTTTGTTTGTTGTTCTCGTTTCCCCGGGTGCCTTTGCTCCCATAGGTAGGGCCCATCCCCCTTAGCTGGGATTGGGTCCTACCTGATCATGTGTGGCCTGCTGACTGTACTTGAGGCGCACAGGTGCCCTGAGCCAGGAGGCCAGCATTTTGTGAGTGTATGCATTTGCGGGTGTATGCGCACGTGTAAATGTGTGTTCACTCAAGTGCTAAGTTCGCGTATTTGGTTAGGTTTGGTTTGGTTTTCTTATTTTATATTTGTTTTGCTCCCGGCACGTCTCGCCGTGCCTTCAGCGGCGTTCCTGCTGTATCATTTGTTTATGTGTTTTGCTCCCGGCACGTCTCGCCGTGCCTTCAGCGGCGTCCCCGATATATATATATATATCCATCCATCATCTTCCACTTTATCCACTATTAGGGTCGCGGTGAGGTTCCCCATGCCCATGCAGGGGAGAACGCTGGTACACTCAGGACAGGGCACCAATCCCTCGCTGGGCACCCACTCACTTACACAAACACACTCTATATGGGGTAATTTGGAGAACTCAATTGACTTGATCCATGTTTTTTTGGACTGTGGGAGGAAACCAGAGGAAACCCACACAGACATGGGTAGTACATGGAAACTCCACCAAGATGGGGATATATATAAATAAATAAAGATATATATATATATATATATATATAGGCGGCATGGTGGCTTAGTGGTTAGCACGTTCGCCTCTCAGCGCTGATAATTCCGGGTTGGAATCCCCATCTGGGTGGAGTTTCCATGTTCTGCCCGTGTCTGCGTGGGTTTCCTCCGGGTTCTCCGGTTTCCTCCCACAGTCCAAAAACATGGATCAAGTCAATTGAATTCTCAAAATTGCCCCATATAGAGTGTGTCTGTGTGAGTGAGTGTGTGCCCAGTGATGGATTGGCGCCCTGTCCTGGGTCTATCTGCCCAGCGCCCGAGACGTTCTCCCCTGGATGGGCATGGGGAACCCCACCGCGATCCTAATAGAGGATAAAGCGGGAGATGATAAATTAATGTATATATATATATATATATATATATATATATATATATATATATATATATATATATATATATGCATTAGGGGGATTTAGGTTTTCACCAGCACAACACAACATTGCAGTTGGGGCTGGCTTAAATCTTCCTGATGAAGAATGTGAGAATGAAGATGGCATTCATGTTCCTGCCAAATATAGTTTATGCCTGATCTATTAGTTGAATTGCAAGCACTGATAGTTTGTAAAACATCCTCCACTTTCTTCTTTGTTGGTGGAACTATCTCGTGCTTTGGAAAATAATGAAATAATGGATATAATTTGTCTTTTTGTTTTACTTAATCAAGCATCTTATTTAGTTTGCTTTCAGAAAAGTGTATATTATGCTGTTGGTTTGCCATGCCACTGAATAATGAATTCAGGTTAAAAGTGCACCCATTGATAAGCTTGCTTGGTAAGCGATTGTTAAAAAATTGGTTGTTTCCCGCTTTTTGTAACAGTAGCCTAANTGCTTTGGAAAATAATGAAATAATGGATATAATTTGTCTTTTTGTTTTACTTAATCAAGCATCTTATTTAGTTTGCTTTCAGAAAAGTGTATATTATGCTGTTGGTTTGCCATGCCACTGAATAATGAATTCAGGTTAAAAGTGCACCCATTGATAAGCTTGCTTGGTAAGCGATTGTTAAAAAATTGGTTGTTTCCCGCTTTTTGTAACAGTAGCCTAATTTAAATATGATTATTTAGTGTTTATATAGTTCATTCATTCATTCATTATCTCCTGCTTTATCCTCTATTAGGGTTGCGGTGGGGTTCCCCATGCCCATCCAGGGGAGAACGTCTCGGGCGCTGGGCAGATAGACCCAGGACAGGGCGCCAATCCATCGCTGGGCACACACTCACTCACTTATACACACTCTATATGGGGCAATTTTGAGAATTCATTTGACTTGATCCATGTTTTTGGACTGTGGGAGGAAACCGGAGAACCCGGAGGAAACCCACGCAGACACGGGGAGAACATGGAAACTCCTCCCAGATGGGGATTCGAACCAGGAATTCCTAGCGCTGAGAGGCGAACGTGCTAACCACTAAGCCACCGTGCCATTTATATAGTTTTTAAAAAAATATTTTCTAAATTATTTTTTTTATATTTTGTGCATTATAATGAGAGATAGTGTGGTAATCGGTGATTCAGTTTTCGACTGACGGTGCCTTTTCAGGGGCGGAGTCTACAAAGAACGACTTGAAAGTCTCTCTTAGTCTAGGAGACTTAAGAAGGCTTTTGGGAATGCGCTGTAAAATTCGCTTTCTTAAAGTTACGTCATTCTTAAAGTTGTTCGTAACTTGCTAAGAACTTTCGATTTCGGGAAATCCACCCTGGGTATCTTAAAAGTCAAGAGATTTTAAGATGAAAGGTCATGTCAATCTTGTTAATGAAATATGTCATTAATTTGAGAAGTTGTACAGCATGTTTGTCACATAAATAAATCTTTTGCACATTACTGCATGTCCTGAATATTGGGAACCATATTAACGTCTCAGTTTGCTCTTGGTTAAGCACTATATCTTTAATTATACTTTTTATAACTTTTAAGAGATCACAAAACAAGGTGTCTTCAGATACTTTACAGTCACAGCCAATAGAAAAAACTGCAAAACTCATTAATAACTAACTACTTAACACAAATGATCATATATGTGCTGTTGTTTTGTATTATTTTTTGCATAATTTACACTCTAAAACCTGTTATGCTAATCTCAGATCAGCAGTTATAGAAATCCTCAAAACAACCTGTCTAGCACCAACAACCATGCAACAGGTATCACACTGGATTCACATTTTCATAATTCTGATGGCTCATAAAAAAATATTCCTTTTATCTCTGTGGTTTTATGCATTGCACTGCTGCAATATTTTATTTTTCTAAGACAATAACAGATAGGAAAGTGCACATATGTTCCTTATAATCGAATTGGTTAGTGTATAATTGCTGGTGCATAAATGTCAGCCAGTTTCTGGAAAAATAATTTTAAAAAAGTTTCAAATTTGTATATTACATTGTCGTTTTTTGAGAGAAAACATCATTAATAGTTTGGATCATGCTATTTTATTTATAGTCCCCTGGAATGTTGCTGTAAATATCTAGTTTTGACCACAAAATGCTATTAACAGTTTGTAGTTAATTCAGTGCTTGTATTAAGTAAATTATAATACATTTAATTACACCTTAAAAAAATTAGGTCTAAATTTGTATCCCTTGAGACATTACAGTGCAACTGCTGAAGTGTGTGTGTGTGTGTGTGTGTGTGTGTGTGTGTGTGTGTGTGTGTGTGGTGGGGGGGGGCTCATCACCATACCCATCCAGGTTAGTACTTTCAGGTGCTGGGCAAGTACAGGGTGCTAATCCATCATTGGGCACACACTCACTTACACAGACACACACACTAGGCAGAGGCAATTTAGAGCAGCCAATTTACCTTGAATCACTTTTTTTGGACTGTGGGAGAAAATCCACACAGACACGAGGAGAACATGGAAACTCCACACAGATCGGGATTTGAACCTGGAACCCCAGTGCTGTGAGGCACATGTGTAAACCACTATGCCATTGTGTCACCCTCTTTTTAATTGTCTTATTATTTAATTTGATGGAATTCAGAAAACTACCTTTTGTTAATAGCACTTGGTGGAATATGATGATCATTTTCTAAAAATAAAATTACTTTGAATAAATAATTTTATGGTGTAAATAGGAATTATAACATATTTATAACTCATCCAAACGGTCTCATAAAACATTTAGGAATTCTTTAGCTAACTATTTGTTGCCCAGCCAAAAACTTTTTTGTAACAGAAAGTTTGGACAAAAAAAACAAACTTACCAGATTTCTTCTAATTATCATGTGTCTGTTTTTTCCATCATAGTCAACAACTGCAATAAACTCCAGGTAGACGTCTGCCCAGTAAACGAGTTTCTTAATGAGATCAAGGGTCAGTGCAGTAGGTTGTTCTATTCCAATGTCAACAATTCGTCTTCTTTCAGATCCATCCAGATTACAGCGCTCAAGTTTGGCTACTTGTCCATAATCAGTAAAAAAGAGCTTCCTAAGGTAAAGGAGATACACTGTTATTGTCTTAGCATGTTATATTCATTCATTCATTATCTCCCGCTTATCCTCTATTAGGGTCGCGGTGGGGTTCCCCATGCCCATCCAGGGGAGAACGTCTCGGGCGCTGGGCAGATTGATCCAGGACAGGGTGCCAATCCATCGCTGGGAACACACTCACTCACACAAACAAGGGGGCAATTTGGAGAATTCAATTGACTTGATCCATGTTTTTGGACTGTGGGAGGAAACCGGAGAACCCGGAGGAAACCCACGCAGACACGGGGAGAACATGGAAACTCCACCCAGATGGGGATTCGAACCGGGAATCCCTAGCGCTGAGAGGCGAACGTGCTAACCACTAAGCCACCGTGCCGCGCATGTTATATTAATCTATTTATTTATTTAAACTACTAAAATATATAACTTTCATCATGTAAGCATTATATAAATACAGCTTAAAAATAAATACAGTAACAAAGTACAAAGCACTGTAATTTATCAACTAGTAATCATTTGTTGATGTGAATGTGCAAGTAGAAAGAGTATCCATTAGTTGTAAAATGTATGTAATGCACTGTTCTTTTTAAAGCATATGTTTTTATTATGCATAATATAACAGGTGAACATTTTTTATAAATAAATATATTTATATATTTAGTTTATCATCAATATATGTTAACAAAGAACAATACTATTTTTATAGTGTGCGTGAGATTGATTAATTTAGTTTATAGTCCTGTTTATTGTGGGGATAAATGTTTGGTTTATCTGCGCACACTTGCTCCAAAAATCTATGAATTTTGATTTATTTAAAATTTATTTTATAGACCTCTAGTTATTTTACAGGCAATCGTTAACATGTATAAACTAAAATAAAACTGCACAAATGGCTTACAAGGGGATTAAATGATAGTCTGCTTGTAAAGTAAAAAGGAAATGCATATATTAACAAGTAAACAGAAATACTTGTTTAAGATATTAAAAAATAAGAATGAAGGGAATAGAAAAAAAAAAACAGAGAGCATAATAAGGTTATTTTATTACACATATAGTGGGATATTGGATGTGGCTGTAGTTAAGTTTGTAAAAGGAATGTAAAAAAAAAACTATATATTTAGGAAAATAATATTCTATAGCAAGAAAAAAAATTTAAAATAGAAAATAAAGAGGTATTAAAGTGTTTTAATGTACAACTGTAAATAAATAAAAAAAATAGAGTAATAGTAAAGAAACTGGATTTGTTGGTAGTATATTGGATTGGAGTGGATACATCGGATTTCTAGTAAAGTGGAAGGTTACCTACAAAGTCAAGTTAAGTGATGCACAGATTTGTATTTAAATACACTCTGGCTTGTTCACTGCTGTCTGGTGATTCCACTCCATGTCCTCTACCAATGCCAAATGATGCAATGATCTGTGAAATCAATAATTCTGTCTATAATACTGAGACATTCAGCTTGTAATGGGTGGGGGGGGGGGAACCAGAATGAGGACCGGAGAAAGGATTTCTCACTCAGAGGAATGGGTATTATTCACATGGCTTTTAAAATACAAATGTGGGCTGATCTATCTGGCTGAAAGTCCCACTGTTGTTGTTCCATGGAACCTCTCTGCCCGTGGCATGCGATGTCACAGCTTATAAATGCTGCACACGTTCATTTGCAGGAGTCGCGTCAGGTGCATTTATTACTTCCAACCGATTTCTTCCGTCTTTCCTCCCCGATTTCCGCTGCATTACTGTCAGAGACTATTTTCATAAAACAATGTGAAACACATCTCTTCCAGAAGCATTGATTCATTCATTCATTATCTTCTGCTTTATCCTACAGTAGAGTCGCGGGGGGGGTCCTCATGCCCATCCTGGGGAGAACGTTTCGGGCACTGGGCAGATGCACCCAGGACATGGCGCCAATTCATCGCTGGGCACACACTCGCTTAAACAGACACACTCTAAAACTCAATTGACTTGATCCATGTTTTTGGACTGTGGGAGGAAACCGGAGAACACGAAGGAAACCCACCCGGACACGGGGAGAACATGGAAACTTCACCCAGATGGGGATTCGAACCGGGAATCCCTAATGCTGAGAGGCGAACGTGCTAACCACTACTCCAATTAGGCGTGGCGGCGAAACTTACAGCAGGTTATGGTCGCTACGTTGCTGGATGTCTAAGTGGTGCTCAGAAAACAACATTACCTTTATCGATAATTGGTCTACTTTTGAGGGAAGGCCTGGCCTTTTGAAATGGGACGGCATCCATCCTTCCCGGGAGGGTGCTGCGCTCATGTCACATAACATAGCCGATAGGGTTTTTTCTACAGATAGGAATAAAAATTGACAATTCAGAGNTGCTTTGGAAAATAATGAAATAATGGATATAATTTGTCTTTTTGTTTTACTTAATCAAGCATCTTATTTAGTTTGCTTTCAGAAAAGTGTATATTATGCTGTTGGTTTGCCATGCCACTGAATAATGAATTCAGGTTAAAAGTGCACCCATTGATAAGCTTGCTTGGTAAGCGATTGTTAAAAAATTGGTTGTTTCCCGCTTTTTGTAACAGTAGCCTAACTTAAATATGATTATTTAGTGTTTATATAGTTCATTCATTCATTCATTCATTATCTCCTGCTTTATCCTCTATTAGGGTTGCGGTGGGGTTTCCCATGCCCATCCAGGGGAGAACGTCTCGGGCGCTGGGCAGATAGACCCAGGACAGGGCGCCAATCCATCGCTGGGCACACACTCACTCACTTATACACACTCTATATGGGGCAATTTTGAGAATTCATTTGACTTTATCCATGTTTTTGGACTGTGGGAGGAAACCGGAGAACCCGGAGGAAACCCACGCAGACACGGGGAGAACATGGAAACTCCTCCCAGATGGGGATTCGAACCAGGAATTCCTAGCGCTGAGAGGCGAACGTGCTAACCACTAAGCCACCGTGCCATTTATATAGTTTTTAAAAAAATATTTTCTAAATTATTTGTTTATATTTTGTGCATTATAATGAGATAGTGTGGTAATCTGTGATTCAGTTTTCGACTGACGGTGCCTTTTCAGGGGCGGAGTCTACAAAGAACGACTTGAAAGTCTCTCTTAGTCTAGGAGACTTAAGAAGGCTTTTGGGATGCGCCGTAAAATTCGCTTTCTTAAAGTTACGTCATTCTTAAAGTTGTTCGTAACTCGCTAAGAACTTTCGATTTCGGGAAATCCACCCTGGGTATCTTAAAAGTCAAGAGATTTTAAGATGAAAGGTCATGTCAATCTTGTTAATGAAATATGTCATTAATTTGAGAAGTTGTACAGCATGTTTGTCACATAAATAAATCTTTTGCACATTACTGCATGTCCTGAATATTGGGAACCATATTAACGTCTCAGTTTGCTCTTGGTTAAGCACTATATCTTTAATTATACTTTTTATAACTTTTAAGAGATCACAAAACAAGGTGTCTTCAGATACTTCACAGTCACAGCCAATAGGAAAAACTGCAAAACTCATTAATAACTAACTAACTACTTAACACAAATGATCATATATGTGCTGTTGTTTTGTATTATTTTTTGCATAATTTACACTCTAAACCTGTTATGCTAATCTCAGATCAGCAGTTATAGAAATCCTCAAAACAACCTGTCTAGCACCAACAACCATGCAACAGTTATCACACTGGATTCACATTTTCATAATTCTGATGGCTCATAAAAAAATATTCCTTCTATCTCTGTGGTTTTATGCATTGCACTGCTGCAATATTTTATTTTTCTAAGACAATAACAGATAGGAAAGTGCACATATGTTCCTTATAATCGAATTGGTTAGTGTATAATTGCTGGTGCATAAATGTCAGCCAGTTTCTGGAAAAATAATTTTCAAAAAGTTTCAAATTTGTATATTACATTGTCGTTTTTCGAGAGAAAACATCATTAATAGTTTAGATCATGCTATTTTATTTATAGTCCCCTGGAATGTTGCTGTAAATATCTAGTTTTGACCACAAAATGCTATTAACAGTTTGTAGTTAATTCAGTGCTTGTATTAAGTAAATTATAATACATTTAATTACACCTTAAAAAAATTAGGTCTAAATTTGTATCCCTTGAGACATTACAGTGCAACTGCTGAAGTGTGTGTGTGTGTGTGTGTGTGTGTGTGTGTGTGTGTGTGTGTGGTGGGGGGGGGGGCTCATCACCATACCCATCCAGGTTAGTACTTTCAGGTGCTGGGCAAGTACAGGGTGCTAATCCATCATTGGGCACACACTCACTCACACAGACACACACACTAGGCAGAGGCAATTTAGAGCAGCCAATTTACCTTGAATCACTTTTTTTGGACTGTGGGAGAAAATCCACACAGACACGAGGAGAACATGGAAACTCCACACAGATCGGGATTTGAACCTGGAACCCCAGTGCTGTGAGGCACATGTGTAAACCACTATGCCATTGTGTCACCCTCTTTTTAATTGTCTTATTATTTAATTTGATGGAATTCAGAAAACTACCTTTTGTTAATAGCACTTGGTGGAATATGATGATAATTTTCTAAAAATAAAATTACTTTGAATAAATAATTTTATGGTGTAAATAGGAATTATAACATATTTATAACTCATCCAAACGGTCTCATAAAACATTTAGGAATTCTTTAGCTAACTATTTGTTGCCCAGCCAAAAACTTTTTTGTAACAGAAAGTTTGGACAAAAAAAACAAACTTACCAGATTTCTTCTAATTATCATGTGTCTGTTTTTTCCATCATAGTCAACAACTGCAATAAACTCCAGGTAGACGTCTGCCCAGTAAACGAGTTTCTTAATGAGATCAAGGGTCAGTGCAGTAGGTTGTTCTATTCCAATGTCAACAATTCGTCTTCTTTCAGATCCATCCAGATTACAGCGCTCAAGTTTGGCTACTTGTCCATAATCAGTAAAAAAGAGCTTCCTAAGGTAAAGGAGATACACTGTTATTGTCTTAGCATGTTATATTCATTCATTCATTATCTCACGCTTATCCTCTATTAGGGTCGCGGTGGGGTTCCCCATGCCCATCCAGGGGAGAACGTCTCGGGCGCTGGGCAGATTGATCCAGGACAGGGTGCCAATCCATCGCTGGGAACACACTCACTCACACAAACAAACTCTATAGGGGGCAATTTGGAGAATTCAATTGACTTGATCCATGTTTTTGGACTGTGGGAGGAAACCGGAGAACCCGGAGGAAACCCACGCAGACACGGGGAGAACATGGAAACTCCACCCAGATGGGGATTCGAACCGGGAATCCCTAGCGCTGAGAGGCGAACGTGCTAACCACTAAGCCACCGTGCCGCGCATGTTATATTAATCTATTTATTTATTTAAACTATTAAAATATATAACTTTCATCATGTAAGCATTATATAAATACAGCTTAAAAATAAATACAGTAACAAAGTACAAAGCATCTACAAGCAATATATCCAGGAATATGCTATTTAAAGAGTTACTAAAGTGCTCTTCTGTAATTTATCAACTAGTAATCATTTGTTGATGTGAATGTGCAAGTAGAAAGAGTATCCATTAGTTGTAAAATGTATGTAATGCACTGTTCTTTTTAAAGCATATTTTTTTATTATGCATAATATAACAGGTGAACATTTTTTATAAATAAATATATTTATATATTTAGTTAATCATCAATATATGTTAACAAAGAACAATACTATTTTTATAGTGTGCGTGAGATTGATTAATTTAGTTTATAGTCCTGTTTATTGTGGAGATAAATGTTTGCTTTATCTACGCACACTTGCTCCAAAAATCTATGAATTTTGATTTATTTAAAATATATTTTATAGACCTCTAGTTATTTTACAGGCAATCGTTAACATGTATAAACTAAAATAAAACTGCACAAATGGCTTAAAAGGGGATTAAATGATAGTCTGCTTGTAAAGTAAAAAGAAAATGCATATATTAACAAGTAAACAGAAATACTTGATTAAGATATTAAAAAATAAGAATGAAGGGAATAGAAAAAAAAAAACAGAGAGCATAATAAGGTTATTTTATTACACATATAGTAGGATATTGGATGTGGCTGTAGTTAAGTTTGTAAAAGGAATGTAAAAAAAAAACGATATATTTAGGAAAATAATATTCTATAGCAAGAAAAAAAATTGAAAATAGAAAATAAAAAGGTATTAAAGTGTTTTAATGTGCAACTGTAAATAAATTAAAAAAATAGAAGAAATCTAAAGGTTCTCTAATAGTAAAGAAACTGGATTTGTTAGTAGTATATTGGATTGGAGTGGATTCTTTGGATTTCTAGCAAAGTGGAAGGTTACCTACAAAGTCAAGTTAAGTGATGCACAGATTTGTATTTAAATATACTCTGGCTTGTTCACTGCTGTCTGGTGATTCCACTCCATGTCCTCTACCAATGCCAAATGATGCAATGATCTGTGAAATCAATAATTCTGTCTATAATACTGAGACATTCAGCTTGTAATGGGTGGGGGGGGGGACCAGAATGAGGACCGGAGAAAGGATTTCTCACTCAGAGGAATGGGTATTATTCACATGGCTTTTAAAATACAAAAGTGGGCTGATCTATCTGGCTGAAAGTCCCACTGTTGTTGTTCCATGGAACCTCTCTGCTCGTGGCAAGCGATCTCACAGCTTATAAATGCTGCACACGTTCATTTGCAGGAGTCGCGTCAGGTGCATTTATTACTTCCAACCGATTTCTTCCATCTTTCCTCCCCGATTTCCGCTGCATTACTGTCAGAGACTATTTTCATAAAACAATGTGAAACACATCTCTTCCAGAAGCATTGATTCATTCATTCATTATCTTCTGCTTTATCCTACAGTAGAGTCGCGGGGGGGTTCCCCATGCCCATCCTGGGGAGAACGTTTCGGGCACTGGGCAGATGCACCCAGGACATGGCGCCAATCCATCGCTGGGCACACACTCGCTTAAACAGACACACTCTAAAACTCAATTGACTTGATCCATGTTTTTGGACTGTGGGAGGAAACCGGAGAACACGAAGGAAACCCACCCGGACGCGGGGAGAACATGGAAACTTCACCCAGATGGGGATTCGAACCGGGAATCCCTAATGCTGAGAGGCGAACGTGCTAACCACTAAGCCACTGTGCCGCCTTCCAGAAGCATTTGCTATAAAATTAAAAATCACAATGTAATGTAAATGTAAATAATACACTTATAGAGGTTTACTTATGATAATTTCATACTAAAAGGGTGGCACTGTGGCACAGTGGATAGCATATCTGCCTCTCAGCACTGGGGACCCAGGTTTGAATGAGTTCACATATTGTACTTGTTTCACTGGGTTTTCTGGTTTCCACCCACAGTCCAAAAACATGGATTTTAGGTGAATTGGCTGCTCTAAATTATCCCTATATAATATGTTTCTGAGAGCTTGATTGTATACCCAGCGATAGATTGGCACCCTGTCCTGGGTTGCCCAAAACTTTCTCTACTGGGTGGGCATGGGAAAAATAATGAGTAGAGATGAGATGAGCATAAAAAATAAAAGCATACATGGAAACTGAGTGTTCTCTTTTATGATGCAATAATTTACATACTATTTTAAGTTTCTATTATTCTACAGTAAGCGTGAAAACAAGTAGATATTGTGATTAACTGCGTTGGATTTAATATTAAGTTCTTGAAGGAGCTGCCACAAGATAAAACTAGAATGTAAAAAATAAGCTACAGTCTTTCCATAAAATGAAATTGTAAATTCATTCATTCATTCATTATCTCCCACACACATTAAACAAAGAAAGGAATTAATTAAGCAACATTTGATGCTTATTATATATATATATATATATATATATATTATATATATTATAATATATATGTGGTTGTAATTATTATTATAATAAATAATAATTACAACCACAAACATAAATATATTTCACTGGAATTTAATGTGAAAGACCAACACAAAGTGGTATACAATTGTGAAGTGGAATGAAAGTTATACATGAATCAACAATTTTTTTACAAATAAAAAACTGAAAAGTGCGATGTGCAAAATTATTCAGCCCCCCTGAGTCAATACTTTGCTGCAATTACAGCTGCAAGTCTTTTAGGGTATGTCTCCACCAGCTTTGCACATCTAGTGACTGAAATTCTTGCCCATTCCTCCTTGCAAAACAGCTCAAGCTCAGTCAGATTGGATGGAGAGCGTTTGTGAACAGCAGTTTTGAGATCTTGCCACAAATTCTCAATTGGGTTTAGGTCTGGACTTTGACTGGGCCATTCTAACACATGAATATTCTTTTTTTTAAACCACTCCANATATATATATATATATATATATATATATATATATATATATATATATATGCAAACAAATATAAGTTTGTATTTATTAATTTATTATTACATAGAACTACAACAACAGGACCTGCTGTCTGAAAAAATGCCTGACACCCAGCCAATCACTTGAAATTCATTTTAATAGGAGATGTAAATAAGACCTAGGAGAGATATAAGGTCATCTTATAAAATCCAGCCTTATCCAGAGACTTACTCTGATATAAAACTCAGATTACAGCAACACATTTCAAAATGACCTTATGTTTGTTTCTTTTTTAAAAAAGAGCCAAGTGCTCTCATCAAAAAATGACCCTGAAAACGATGGACAGCCTCAAAAATGCTATTGACTAGCAGAATGTAATATAACCAGAAAAAAAGTGAATCATGGCCAGCTGCGGTAGAAATGTGTTGGTATTACCGGTGCAAACTCTCTCCACTCTTGCATCGGCTTTACTAGCCTGCACACTGATCATTAGAAGAACCTCCAAAAGGTTGCTCTATTTTCCACTAATTACCGTCTACTTATCCTCCGCCCTACATCGTTTATATGATCATATACATTCACTGACCATTTTATTTTTTCATATCATAATTACTGCAGTACTGAAAATTATCCACCGCAATAATTCTCTGTGGGGATCCTGATCATCTGGGAACATATTAAAAATAATTAACAAAATTTGTAGAGAAAAAGATGGACTACAGTTCGTAATTGCAGAACTACAAATTTCATCTATACTGTATGATCAGTGGAACTAAAAAAAAAAAAAAAGAACTACAACTTTTTCATTTGTACCTAATAAAATGGCTGGTGAGTGTAAATGATTAAACATTAATATATTTAAGGACATATTTATAAAATCTTGCTGTAATCCTGCAAAATAAAAAAAGCTCAGCTTCATTTTAAGCTTAGAATTAAAATTTATACTTCTACAAAACAATGGCTATAGGCTACATCGTTTATTCCACCTTTTATTTCCACTTTAAACTCTGAGCATCAGGGAATTCCCTGAGTAAAAGAAGGACACCTGGGCTTCTGTTTCATCACTATTGGTTTTACTGACAGCTCGAATGTAAAGAGACGGCCTTAGGGCAACAAGGCACAACACTGCAAAAGAGTTAACAAGAGAGGAGGAAATCAATTTGAAACTTACCCCATTATTGGATCCAGTGCAATTCCTCTGGGGTTCTGTATATCCAGCTCTATTATTGTTACACACATATCTTCTTTCTCACTGCATGCAAATATCCGATTGCTCACTCGATCCACAAAGTAAAAGTTTCTAGTGAGCCAGTCTACTGCCATATTCTCCACATCTGAAGGCAAAAAATAAATTTGAAAAGCATACCTTACTAAACAAATATATATTTATGAAGGACATTGACAGTGGATGATGTGAAAGACCAATGCACTGGAATGATTTAAGATTCCACTCACTGTTGCCATTAAATAAATTATTAGGAAGTTTGAAAAAGCTGCCCATAGAATGTCCCAGTCATAAATAGTGCAGATCACTATTTATCTTTTTATTTATCAAACATCTTGTGGAAATTGACCGATGGGATTATACACCATATGCACAAAAGTGCCAAGCAACCACTTTTGACTAAATAAATAAAGAATTTCATTTAGTCCCATGTCACCATGCCATGCTAGGCCATATACTATTCCAGTGCATGGTTCGTAAAGGCTAGAAACTGACTGACTGACACACATCCCTGACCTTAACCCCATTAAACTACTTAACTGTCTCTTGGTATAAATGTATATGTAAATGTGTTTGTCAGTAAGTCTGCACTGCAATGGACTGGAGCTTGGCCCTCTAAGCTTTGGGGTAGACATCAGTCCCCTTAGGACCCTTAATATGAATGATTAGTTAAGAAATTAATTATTAAATACCATAAGACTATGAAGACACTGTATTAATATAAAATGGCAGTAAAAGTGATTGTCATGACGTCCCGAGCCCAGAGATCAGGCCAAACCTTGAGTTGCTTATTTAATAAGGGAGCGTCATGTCTTATAGTGATAATACACTACATTCAAGTTTTTATTTGTTTCTTTGACCTAATGTTGTTTGACACAAGAAATGTTCGATTAAATTAAATAGATTAAATAGATAAGTGATTTTGAAAATGTATGGCTTTTGTAATGTATGGTTTTAGGTAATAGATAAAATGTAATTGTTTAACTGTTAACATGGAAAAACAGCTGATAAGTGGAAATAAATAAAAATGTTTTTTTGATGATGATGACACTGACATTAACAAGGACAAGAACACCAGTTGCTACAATGATAGCATTAAACATTTCTCTTCAGCCACTAACAAGGACATTGAGTGCAAATTTTACTAATAATGTTAAACACTTTTAAAACATTCCTTGCTGACCACTGAGCTCTGTTCTGACTTTCTTGAAGAAAGGATATTTTCTGCAAAATACATTAAAACACATCTTTAAGACATAACATGTATTTTCCACTCTAATATGAACACAGATTTAAAAGTGCTTAAGACACCATTTTGAAGATCTATCATGCAGAACAAGGAGACAAGAACAGAACATGAAAAATGACTCTGCCTTGAAAGATAGCATTCACTTTAAAATTGACATTAAGGGAACACAAGTAGAACATCATCTGTTATCATTTGCACACATAATCAGATAAAGATTGACTGTGACGGTCAATACAGACATTGTTAAACATGCAGATATGACCGTCTAACACATGCAAAATGTTTAAAGTTCACTGAGCTGTAAATAAATGCATATGTTGTTATAATGATTATACTAGTAAGTACATGAGCACTTACGATACATTTTTTTTGCTTAATGAATTTAAGTTTAGCTCTGAAATTTCACGATTTAAGCTTTATTCTCTTGAGGTCTGACAGACTCACATAAATAATCTTATGCTTTTGCAACAAAGTACACAAGCACCCAATTTTCTAAAGATTTTAAATATGGCTGTGTTCGAATACAAATGAGCTTCCTGTTCATTTACTCTCATCTAGCAAATTTGTCCAACAACACAAGTTTTGTTATTTTCTGACTTTAATAATTAATGGTGGAGGTCACTAGCACAAATACCCTCCCCCACCCCCCAGTGTGAAGCAACTGTGAGCAAGTTACACATGCTGCCTAATTAATATATTTATTTTTTCTACACTCACTGTTTACTTCTTCAAATCCACTTACCATAAAGATGCACTTTGTAGCCCTTCAATTACAGTAGTTCGGACCATAGTACATCTTTTTCTTTGCATATTTTTTCCCTGTACTTAGTTTTTCAACATTCGAGGTATTACTTGGGTGGTAAATGGTTTACAGCACAACAATGACATGGTGGTGTGTTAGCATGCTTTGCACTGGTAAAGGTCGAAATAGTAGTTCTGCTAAAAATACCAGTGACACTGCTGGACTAAGATTAATTTACCAACCATGTCCAGTCAGGCGGCACGGTGGCTTAGTGGTTAGCACGTTAGCCTCTCAGCACTAGGGATTCCTGGTTCAAATCCCCATCTGGGTGGAGTTTCCATGTTCTCTCTGTGTCTGCGTGGGTTTCCTCCGGGTACTCCGGTTTCCTCCCACAGTCCAAAAACATGGATCAACTTAATTGATTTCTCAAAATTGCCCCATATAGATTGTGTCTGTGTGAGTGAGTGTGTGCCCAGCGATGGATTGGCGCCCTGTCCTGGGTCTATTTGCCCAGCGCCCGAGACGTTCTCCCCTGGATGGGCATGGGGAACCCCACCGCGACCCTAATAGAGGATAAGCGGGAGATAATGAATGAAATGAATGAATGAATGTCCAGTCACCATCCTGTAGACAGTGTCCTGTAAGTGTTGCACCATTGAATAAAACTGACAAAGAGCATACAGCGTGTTCTCATTACCAAAAATAAACCTGACCCAACATGTGTCATAAACTCAACATCCCATCATACCTTACATTGTTCCTAAGGAGATAATTATATATAGTGACAGAGACAAATAAAATGAAACTATTTTAGCCAAAGGCATTTAAGCACTGAATGGCTTTAAAGTGAGGGTGAGGTAGCTTAGTGGTTAGGGTGTTGGGTATACCATAATATACCAAGCATTTTCAACCAGGTAAATATCACTACTAATGTACACCACTGTACAATGTACACAAACGAGGCATAACATAATGGCCACCTTTCTCACCGTTTAACTGCTGAAACAGCCTTTACACTTTGAGGCATAAACTCCTCAGATGGCACCAAGTTCAAAGCATTAGTTCATTTAACTCCTGTAAGTTACAAGTTGGGGCCTACATGAATCAGTCTTGTATGTCAAGCACATTTTGCAGATGCTTGATTGGATTAAGATCTGGGAAATTTGGAAGCAGAGTCAACACATCAAACTCTTTGTTGTGCTTTTCAATCAATTGCTGAACCATTTTTGCTTTGTGGGTGTAGGAAAATTGCTTTGTGGGTGTAGGATGTAGGAGTTTCCATGAAAGGTGGAACATGCACTGCATTTGCTGGTTTTCCATATTTCCATAGTTAATCCTGGTGCCATGTGTTCTTTAGGTAGGTGATGCAAGTGCACCACTACTTTCACTGTTGCTTTATTTTTTCTTTGGCCCACTTTTAATATGTCCTGACCACTCCAGACTGTGACACCCCACAAGAACTGCAATTTTGTTGATGCTCTGAACCAGTCGTCTAGCCTTCACAATTTGGCCCTTGTCAAACTCACTCAAATCCTCATGCTTGCCCATTTTCCCTGCTTTTACCCTATTTTCAACTTTGAGGATATTCAACTTTGAGGATAAAATGTCCACTTGCTGTCTAATATATCTCACCTACTAGCAGGTGCTATACTGAAAAGATAATCTACGTTATTTACTTTACCTGTCAGTTGTCATAATGTTATGCCTAGTGTATTCAATAGAATTAATATATATATATATATATATATATATATATATATATATATATATATATATATATATATATATATATATACAGTGTATATAAACTACATACCAGTATTCATGCTATAAATAAGCTAAGGTAAATTACATATACAAAATAATAAAGTGTATATACTACTCCAAAAAATGAAATAATATCTATAGTATCTATATCTATAATATCTAATATCTATAGAAACAGTCAATGTAACAGACCACACATTGTTTTTTTGACACGAAAAATGAGTAGGGCTTAAAAAGAAATGTCACCACCTCCAGCAACATGAGTGGCAGGACCAGAATGAAAGCTTATTCTGGGAACCTGCTATTATGTGTGACATTAATGTCAGTCTACATAGTAGGGTTCTGAGTACAAGTGACAGCCACATGAAGGTTTATATGTTCCTGCAGAGAGACTCAAAATTAAAAGCCACCCTTGTTAATTGATATTTAATATTAAGGATATTTATTTTGTAATGTAAATAACTTTCTAAACTGATTCTTACACATTTAACCAGCTGAATGGGAGGAAATGAAGAAGTGGCATCCTATAGCCAAATGAATAAAGACACTTTAATTTGACCTTCTTTTATAAATAGAAATCTAAGCCCAGTTTAGCGCAGGTGTAAATTATCCTGCAAGCAAACACACCTACTTTACCCCCTAGATTTTAGCTCTTAATTGAATATGACATGTTCCACACAAAATAATATTTTATTTTATGTTGTAAAACAGTTTGGGGAATGTCCAATGGCCATGTACCAGTGCACAACAGCAAATATGTAAAGACATGGTTGGATAAGTGTAGAAGAACTTGTCTGGTTCAATAAAAATGTTATTGTTGTATTTCTTGATATAAATTTGCAATATATAAACTACAGACTATCTGCCAATCATCTTATAATATTATTCAGTTTTATGGACAGTGGTTACTTTTATTTTTAGATATTTTGACAATTGCCTAGAGGTTATTTATGTTTGTAAAGGTTTGAAAAACACTGAAATGTATTGTGTGTGTGTGTGTGTGTGTGTTTATATATATATATATATATATATATATATATATATATATATATATATATATATATATATACATATATAGCATCAGTTTATAGCATCATTTGTTTGAGTACATGTTTACAATATAATAAAAAAAGTGCTTAAATTAAAGCTTATAACTATATGTGTATTATTCAGGAATCAATTTGGAATAAACATACTTACTGAGTAGATTTTCTGTTATTCTAATTTTCTGTTTCTCTGTAATTCCTTTTCGTTTGGAAATTTTAGTGCACCACAGCTGACCTATTGAAATCCAACAGACTGTTTCTTCTCTGTAAATAAAGTCTAGCGTCTGAATTTCATCTGAGTGAGTGAGCATTAAATCTGGTGCAGATGTTCCATTTAGATAAGATAATAATATAGATTTAGAGTTTGTTGTCAGAAGCATCGGCGGTCGATCTCCGGGGTCTGAAAAAGAAAAAGAAAAAAAAATGTTCTTTAAGCATTCTAGCATTAGTATGACAATGGCATGAAGATTTTTATTATTTGATAACCTGAAAGACTGAAAATTCTTTTTTGAGAAATGAAACAAAAATTAATGTTGACATAAACAACTTCAATATTTTTGAACTCATATAATTTTAGGCAGTGTGAACCATAATTAAGTGGGTGTTTATTTCAGGAGCTAATAGTCACTCTTCATCAGTGTGAATTAGTGTTGATTGACTCTTCATTAAGACCGGCCTTATTCTCAATCATCATGTGCCTTGTTTTGATTTCATCAGGCCAAATGGATTTTAAAGTCATAAAGAATCAACTGAGTAAAATAATTTTATATTTTTACAAATAATATATTTAATAACACATTACAAAATATATTATATTGTAAAGATTTAGTTGAAAATGGTCACTCATAAATAAAATTTTGGGGTGGTTAGAAATATAATCTGCAACTTGATATATACATACATACATTCACCGGTTACTTATTATGTGCATTCTCTTGGCTATAAGGCAGAGTACATAGATTGTAGTCCATCTGTTTTTTAATTTGTTAGTCCTATCTGCTACAATGACCAGAACCACCACAAAGTGACACATGATGGTGGTGGAGAGTTAGTGTGTGTGTGTGTGTGTGTGTGTGTGTGTGTGTGTGTGTGTGTGTGTGTGTGTGTGTGTGTTTTGCGCAAAATATTTTATTTAGCTTAACGCTCAGCGATGGATTGGCGCCCTGTCCTGGGTCAATCTGCCCAGTGCCCAGTGCCCGAGACGTTCTCTCCTGGATGGGCATGGGGAACCCCACCGCGACCCTAATAGAGGATAAAGCGGGAGATAATGAATGATGAATGAATGTAGCTTAACGCTTTGTAAAGTCAGAGAGAGTATCTAATTTGTTGCTGCACATTTTGAGTTCATCATTCTGCAATCCTATGTCGGTGCTTATCTAGAAAATGATAATGACTGGCCAGGATTGATTGGTCAAGAGGGTTTTATAAATTCCATCAGCAATGCATTTTCTAAGCCAATAGGACCATAACTACACACACATACAACAACCACCAAGTAATAGTCACTGCAGTTCTTAGTATAATCCATCACCTAATTATTACCGGCTTCTGGTGGTCCTGACCATTAAAGAACAGAGTAATGGGTGTAGAAACAAAAACTGTAAAAATTGATTATCATTTTTGTATACTTTTTATTTGAGTTTAATGTTATTTTTTACTGTATGTATTTTAAACACTCCATGGTTAAGCTTAAGTAATATAAAATGAAATGACATTTTATAGACTAATATATTAATTCAGCCAAGCCACTGACATATGTTCATATTCCAAAGTTATTATAAATAACACAGCTTTAAATATAAATTTAAACTGGCTTAAAACTGTGATTTATATATTGGAAAGCCACATTGCAAAAATTAAGACATCTTTCTTTTGCTGAATATTATAAAGTCAATGACGATGATGAATGCTCTTACCAGTTTTGGCTTTGCAGGACCTTCTGTTTGCCTGGAGGCTGAAACCTTCTGCACAACCACATATGTACGAACCAAATGTGTTTATGCACGTCTGACTACACACACCATAAACTTCACACTCATCACGATCTAAATAAGAACACAGGAATTATCAGTTTTAGGCACAAAACAATCAAACTTCACCTATATGCACACCTATATGGACATAAGTATTGACACGCCTACATATTTCACTTACAGGATTTTTATGCCGGCCCCTTTGCAAATATACAGGTATTACAGATTCATCACTTCAGGAAAAGTGTTCTACAAGATTTTGGAATATGACCATGGAAACTTTTGCCCCATAATATAGTTTTACATTTGGTAAGACACAGACAAGAGGGCTTGAATCACAATCTTCATTCTAGTTCAATTAAGGTCTTTGATGGAATTGATGTCAGGTTGATGTAAGGGCCAATCAAGTTCTTTCATTAACTAGGTGCTTCTTTTAGAATCTATGCAAAGGTAAATGTACTTTTGTTAAAGACACTAAAATTTTGACAATAAAAATGTATTATAGTTTAAGCCAAACTGTTTCGTATAAAGCTTTATAATGTTATTTTGAATGAATGTTCCTCCAAAAAAATTTATGAGAAAGCTGAAAGCTGTTATAGTCCTAAAGGAAAACCTAGTATTAATGCCCAGAAATCTAAACAGAAATCCAAGGTGTTACTCTACTAAACCAGTTCACTCTATTAACTTTATAAATGTATTCTAACATATTACAATTTCTACCTATCAAAATACCAAAAAGAAAACATACATTTTAATTAATGTTTAATTTAATTAATATATTCAATCATTTTATCCAGCTGGTCCTGATTACTGAGATCAATTGGCAACTTTGGACAGATCATCAGTATATCACAGGGCAGCCGTACATACAAACACATTTAAATCATATGGACTGTTTAATGTATCTGACATTAGCTCCAGTTCCTGTAGTCATGCACATTCATCTAATTTAGTTCTACAGTAACAGACTGTAGTCCATCTGTTTCTCTACATACTTAGTTAATCAACAATATAGTATTCTATAGTGGTGAGAACCACTGGATATAATCTATTAACCAACAATGTTTAGCCACCATCATCCTGTAGGCGGCCACATGTTAGAAATATTAAATGATTAGAGAGGAAAACTAATCCAAACTGATTACAGGAAAAAATAATACTTTATAAAAAAATGTAGTCTAATCTAAAAGATAGTAAATTGAGGTAGACTTGTCTAATATAGTATATAGTTTGTGTAT
>JAFMOD010000370.1:254179-273179 GCA_019802435.1 Corydoras maculifer
TCTATAGTGGTGAGAACCACTGGATATAATCTATTAACCAACAATGTTTAGCCACCATCATCCTGTAGGCGGCCACATGTTAGAAATATTAAATGATTAGAGAGGAAAACTAATCCAAACTGATTACAGGAAAAAATAATACTTTATAAAAAAATGTAGTCTAATCTAAAAGATAGTAAATTGAGGTAGACTTGTCTAATATAGTATATAGTTTGTGTATAAATTCCAGAAAGAAAAAAAATTATTATGACATTGAGCACATTATTTCATATTGATGACTTGAAACTTTTCCCACAACATTCATTCATTCATCATCTTCCGCTTTATCCTATATTAGGGTCGCGGGGGGGTTCCCCATGCCCATCCAGGGGAGAACGTTTCGGGCGCTGGGCAGATACACTCAGGACAGGACGCCAATCCATCGCTGGGCACACACTCACTCAAACAGGCACACTCCATATGGGGCAATTTGGAGAACTCAATTGACTTGATCCATGTTTTTGGACTGTGGGAGGAAACCGGAGAACCCGGAGGAAACCCACGCGGACACGGGGGGTTTCCTCCACCCATCCCGCTGACGTTGGAGGGCAACCATCAGGAAACTCCACACAGATGGGGATTCGAGGCGAAACATTTATTTTAAATAAAGGATTTCACCCCAGTTTTCTGTATGTTTCAAAAACTTAATTAATGAATAGTCTCCTGCTAAAATAGGTGAATGTGCAGGTTCACCTTTGCATGTCCTTCCATTCTCATTCAGCTCCAGTCCATCTGCACAGTAACACATGGCTCTGGTCCTGAGTTTTGCACATCTGAACTCACACTGCAGCTCTTCACAGGTCTGTACAAACTCTGAAATATAAATCCACATAACATAACACGTATTGCTTTATGTTCACATGACAAAAAGATAAAGTTAAATGACTTTAACACCAGCCATTTAGCCTAAAGTGGATTACTAAAGATTAAGTTCAAGTACCTTTCATTAAGTACCTTTCTATAACTTTACTTTGATTCACTTATCTACAAACTGTTTCATTAATATGCAAGTGAATTTCAGTTTGAGTATATCTAAGAACCCACAACTGATATTTGAATTCATTTTGAATATGTTTTCTATGGTCAGATCTCTATTATTCTTTTATCAGATATTTATAATTATTTGTACTATTTTATAAGGTATTATTCATTTGTTAATCAAACTCTAATCAAAATGTATTCAGAAACAAACAAACAAAACAAAAAAATACTGAACTTTACCATATCCATATGATACAACTTAAATACTACTAGAAATTCTAAGAGACTGAACTTAGAAAGCACTTTTAACTCAAATATGTGTCCAAGAGTTCCAATTACTAATTTATGACACTTTATTTTATTTGGGGGGGATATAGAAATATATGTGATGACACAGAAACTATCCATCCATCCATCCATCCATTATTTTCCAATTTATCCTCTACTAGGGTCATGGGAGGGTTCCCCTTGCCCCTTCAGGGGAGACTGTTTCAGGTGCTGGGCGGATACATCCAGGACAGGGTGTCAATCAATCAGTGGGTACAAACTCACTCACACAGACACACTCTATATGGGGCAATTTGGAGCATTTGATTTAGCTTGATCCATGGTTGTTGACTGTGGGAGGAAACTGGAGAACCAAAAGGAAACCCACACAGACACAGGGAGAACATGGAAACTACACCCAGATTGGAATTTAAACCGGTAATCACTAGCACTGGTAGGCAAACGTGATAACCAATAAGTCATTGTGCCACTCACACAGAAACTAAATGATCTTTAACATTTTTAACATAAGATGACAAAATAATATATTAGAAGAGTAAGTTAGGTTAATTACTTGCATAAACTCCCAAATCAACATCTACATCTACATTGAGGACTATGAATATTATTGATCATATTTTAATCATTTGGACTAATAACAAAATCACCACCACCAGCCGGACCTCAGCCCGATCCACGCCTTGATCTGCTGTACAGCCATCAGGAGAGATTGGCGGATCTGGTAAGCGAGCTGGCGCTACGGCTACAGACCGCGCTCGCATCGCTGCCCGCAGCTTCTGCACCGAAAGCTTCCCCAACGAACCAGGTACCGAACCCGTCACCCGCGGTTGCTACACGCCCCGACGGAGCCGCCGTCCTCCCCGATACTTTTGATGGAGACCTTCAGCGATGTCGTGGTTTCCTGTTCCAGTGTGAACTGTATTTCAGCATTCGCCCTGCGTGCTTCCCCACCGACGCGCATAAGATAGCCTTTATCATCGGGCTGCTACTCGGCCGCAGGGACTGATCTCACCGCTGGGCACTTCATATACCTCATTCCTGCAAATATTCCGCTCTGTGTTCGATCGTCCAGACTACACGGATGACATCGATTTCTGTCTACTCTCGGCACGTCAGGGGACCCGTCCAGTAGCAGAGTTTGTGGTGGAATTCCAGACTCTCGCCACGGAGTCGGGATGGTGTGAGCGCTCGCTCCGCGGTGCGTTCCGCCACGCTCTGAATGGACAGATACGGGACGGACTAGCGACCCGTGACCGACCCGAGACGCTCCAGGACCTTGGGAACCTCGCGATATGTATAGACGGGCGTATCAGTGAGCGACGTCGGGAGCGCCAGGCCCGCCTCGAACCCCACCAGCTTCCTCGTGGGGCACTCCTCTGCCTGAATGGTCGGAGGAGCCGATGCAGCTGGGACGCACCATGCTGGCCTCCGAAGTCCGTAGTTTCCGTAAGGACCAGGGGCTGTGTTTTTACTGTGGAGGGGGCGACCACCGGCTGCGAGATTACCCGGTTCGCTCAAAAAGGATTGACTCGGCAGTAGGACTTGGGGTCCTATCGAGTCCCACACTAAGACCCCAAGCCCAGCGACTCAGCCTCCCCGCTGTATTTACCCTCCAGGGGAGACAGGTGACCTTAGACGTGCTTTTAGATTCTGGGGCAGAGGAGAATCTGATAGACGTAGGTTTTGCTAACCATAACAGCCTTGTCATTTCTCCCCTAGCAAATCCTCTCCACACGTTGGCACTGGACGGCCGGCAGCTGTCCCCCATCACGCACCGCACCTCACCCATCCCGCTGACGTTGGAGGGCAACCATCAGGAGAGAATCTGTTTCTCTGTGTTTCAGTGTCCCAAGGCCCCTGTCATCTTGGGGTACCCCTGGTTCCGTAAGCACAACCTGCACGTCAACTGGGTCAACGACCACATCCTTACCTGGGGAACCGATCGCCACTCGTCCTGCCTGCTCGCCGCTGTTCCCCCTAGCCACGCACCAGTTCTGAACAGCTTCAACACTGTGGACCTCTTCTCTGTGCCCAGTGAGTACCATGACCTGGGGGAAGTCTTCAGTAAGGACAAGGCCTGCCAGCTCCCGCCTCACAGGGCGTACGACTGCGCCATAGACGTCCTGCCAGGGGCTCCCCTTCCTTCCAGCCAGATTTACCCACTGTCGCGTCCAGAGAGAGAGGCAAATGAAAGGTACGTGTCGGAGTGTCTCGCCACCGGTCTGATCAGGCCCTCAACCTCCACCGTAGGGGCCGGGTTCTTCTTCGTGTCCAAGAAGGACGGCTCCCTACGTCCCTGCATCGACTACAGGGGACTAAACTCCATCACTGTCCCCTACAAATACTCTCTGCCACTAACATCTTCCGTATTTGAGTCTTTAGAGGGAGCAACCATCTTCACTAAGCTGGACCTACGGAACGCCTACCACCTGGTCCGTATAAGGGAGGGGGACGAATGGAAGATGGCATTCAATACCCCCAGCGGCCACTATGAGTGCTGCGTAGTCCCCTTCGGCCTCAAGAAAGCCCCGGCCGTGTTCCAGGCCTTAGTGAATGATGTGTTGCGGGATTTCCTGGATCGATTCGTGCATGTCTACCTGGATGACATCCTGATCTTGTCCAGCTCACCCGGTGAACACACCCGACACGTACGACTGGTCCTGAACCGTTTACTACAGAACCGCCTGTTCGACAAAGCAGAGAAGTGCAGCTTCCACCAGAGGTCAGTCTCCTTCTTGGGATTTATATTGTCCCCTGGGGCGGTGCGGCCGGATCCCGAGAAGGTGAGGGCCATTGCTGACTGGCCCGCCCCCACGTCTAGGACCGAGTAGCGATTTCTGCACCGCTCACAGCCCTCACGTCTACCAAGGAGATGTTTCGCTGGACCAAGGAGGCTCAGGACGCCATGGACACCTTCAAAAACCGGTTTACCTCTGCCCCCATCCTTATCCAGCCAGATCCCGCCAAACAATTTATTGTGGAGGTCGACGCATCGGGTGCTGGAGTGGGAGCGGTCCTCTCCCAGAAGTCGGCTGAGGGTCGCCTGCACCAGTGTGCCTTCTTCTCCAGGAAGTTGTCGGCGGCGGAGAGAAACTATGACGTGGTTCGCGCGCGCTGGAGGGGGGCCACTGGCTGGAGGGGGCAGCCCAGCCTTTTGTGGTATGGACTGACCAAAAGAACTTGGCCTACATACAGTCAGCCAAGCGCTTGAATTCCCATCAGGCTCGGTGGGCCTTCTTCTTTGGTGGGTTAGACTTCACCCTATCCTACCGGCCCGGTACTCGTAACGCCAAGTCCGACACCCTGTCTCGCATCTTCACGGATGAGGAGGAGAGACCCAGCACTGACCTAATTCTCCCTCCCAGTCGTGTCATTGCAGGTGTCGCCTGGGAGGTCAGACGAATCATAGAACGCGAGCTGGAGAAGGAACCGGATCCTGGGCTGGCCCCACCCGACCGGATCTTCTTGCCCTCCGCCGCTCGCCCCGCAGTACTCAAATTGGGTCACGAATCTCGATGGGCCTGCCACCCTGGAGGTGCACGAACCGAGGAGATCATCAGGCGCCGGTTCTGGTGGCCCTCCGTGTCAGCCGACGTCCAGGAGTTTGTCGCTGCCTGCACCACCTGCGCCCGCAACAAGACCTCGCATCAGCCCCCCGCCGGGCTACTCCAACCGCTCTCCATACCTGGGCGTCCCTGGTCGCACATCGCCTTGGACTTCGTCACGGGATTGCCGAACTCCAAAGGTAACACTGTCATCTTGACCATTATAGACCGGTTCTCCAAGTCTTTTCGACTAATCGCTCTGTCCAAGCTTCCCTCCGCTCTAGAAACCGCCAAGATATGCTTTGAACAGGTCTTCCGAGTCTTTGGCATCCCCACGGACATCGTCTCGGACCGGGGACCCCAGTTCATCTTCCAGGTATGGAGAGCGTTCCACAAATTCTTCGGGACAGACATGTCGCTGACATCTGGTGGCCACCCCCAGTCCAACGGGCAGGCCGAGAGGGCCAACCAGGTGGTGAAGACCACCCTACACTGCATATCCGCCCAACACCCGGGGCGCTGGAGTGAAAATCTCGCTTGGGTGGAGTACGCCATAAACACCGCACGCTGCTCCGCCACTGGGAAGTCCCCGTTTGAGGTAGCACTGGGCTACCAACCCCCTCTGTTCCCAGAGGACCAAACTGAGATCCACTTCCCATCCGTTGCCCAGCACATCCGCCGCTGCCGCCGCACCTGGAGAATCGCGTTGGTAGCACTCCGCCAAGCCCAGGCAACAATCATCACATCCGCCAAACGCAGACGCCGCCTGGCCCCCAGTTACAAGGTGGGGCAACTCGTCTGGCTCTCAACTAAGAACATCCCTCTAAGAACTGAATCCCGAAAGCCCTGCAGCCGTCCGCCTTTACCTGCCCCGCTCCATGCGCATCCACCCCACCTTCCACGTATCCCACATCAAACTCGTCGTGCACTCCCCGCTCCCCCCCCCCGCCAAGCCGCTGCTTCTCGCCTGATTGATGGTCAGCCCGCCTACACCGTCCACCATCTGTTAGACTCCCGACGCCGTGGCCGAGGGATCCAGTTCCTGGTTGACTGGAAGGGGTATGGTCCTGAGGAACGCTCCTGGGTGCCACCGCCGCTTCCCGGACAAGCCATTAAGGGTGCCGGGAGGCCCCCGTTGAGGGGGGGGTAATGTCACGGTTTGTTTTGGTCACGTGGTGTGGGTTGGTTTATGTGTTCACGCCCCCGTAATCACGAGCACCTGGGTCTTATCACGGTTGGTTATTTAAACCCTGCACGTCCCGTCTACAATTTCAAATTAAATTTCAAAACAGTCAATTCACAATAATCAAGAATCAAAATGCCAAAGATGGACCAAGTGGAAATAAGGATAGCAAGACAAAAAGTAAACACCAGAAAGAAAATGAGCCAGGCACAAATTTGTAACCAATACAGTGGTTGCAAGGTTGACTTAAATTTACTTTTATTTAACCAGCAATTGTATTTTTGACCGGAAACGACACAGGCATCTCCCAGGAGATAATACGATGATGTTCAAGAGGCATCATTGTGGAAAAAAAATATTTCTCAGCTTTTAAAAAGTATTTAAAGAATTATTTAAAAATACAAGAAGTTCCGCACTGTGGAAATCTCAAAAGATGTGGTCAGAAGCCAAAAGCGACATCTGTGCTGGCCAGGAGGATAGTTAGAGAGGTGAAGAAAAATCACAACCAAGGCCATTCTGGTGAATCTGGGATCTGCTCAAGGCAGACACTCCAACGAACACTGCACACTGCTGGGTTCCATGGATGCAGACCAAGGAGTACGCCACTTCTCCAGAAAAGCCACACAAAAACCTACTTGACCTTTGCAAATGCTCATCTGGACAAAGAAGAAGACTTCTGAACTTCTGTTTTATGGTCAGATGAAACAAAAAATGAATTGTTTGGCCACAATGATGTGTCCTTCATTTGGAGTAAAAAAGGAGTAGCCTTCAACCCTAAGAACACCATCCCCACTGTCAAACATGGTGGTGAGAACCTAATGTTTTTGGGGTGTTTTTAAGCCAATGGACCAGGGAACTTGATTGCAGTAAATGGCACCATGAAAAAATAGCAATACATTCTTACATTCAAGAGCAAGATTCTCAACCACAACATCAGGCAGTCTGCAGAGAAACTTGGCCTTGGGAACCAGTGTACAATTCAGCACGACAACGACCCAAAACACACAGCGAACGTGGTGAAGAAATGGTTAGCAGACAAAAACATTAACGTTTTGCAGTGGCCCAGCCAGAGTCCTGACTTGAATCCAATTGAGAATCTATGGAGGGAGCTAAAGATCAGGGTGATGGCAAGGAGACCCTCCAACCTCAAAGAGTTGGAGCTCATTGCTAAAGATGAATTGGCAAAAATACCAGTGGAGACATGCAAAAAGCTGGTCAGCAATTACAGGAAGCGTTTGATTGCTGTAATAGCCAATAAAGGCTTTTCTATTAATTATTATATAGAGTATGAATAATTTTGGACATGCCAGTTTTTGTTCAAATGCAAATAAAAGCTGAGAAATATTTTTTTACCACAATGATGCCTCTTGTACATCATCGTATTATCTCTTGGGAGATGCCTGTGTCATTTCCGGGCAAAAATAAAATTGCTGGTTGAATGAAAGTAAATTTAAGTCGAAATTTAACTGTATATATATGTACATATATATTCGGACCGGATTTTATTGGACTCGACACTGATCTTCACACACCGCATTGTGAGACCCTCCAGGACTCAACCTCCATCCAACGCTCATACAGCAAGTTTTACTAGAGTTGGATATCCACCAGCTGCTGCCACTGCTTTGTCTCATCATCAGCTGTAACAGGGGAAGTTTATTTCTTCATTTATATATAAACTTTACAATGTTACTTTACCCTCTGGTTGTGTGCCCTCAGTGCAATATGTATAGACAGTCTTCCTCCGTCACTACTGATAATTCAGCCTGTGAGAAGTGTAGCCTAGTCATTAGTCTGACGGAGAAGATTTCAGTGCTAGAAGAGCACATTCGGGTTTTAGAACAGGGTCATGTTAGAGAAGATGTGTCAGGGACCAGTTTAGCCAGCCCGAGTGCCACAGGATCAGGTCCTAAATCTCCGTCTATGTTGCCTGGTGACGACCAGGCAACATAGACGTAGAACTGAGCATCACTCTTCTAGGAAATAGTGTCCAATCGGTTTTCCCCACTCAGTGACTCACCCACTGAGAGACCGGTTGCTCTGGTTATTGGCGACTCGCAGCTCAGACACGTGCGAATATCTACCCCCTTAGAGACCCCAGCAACCATAGTCTGGTGCATCTCAGGTTCCAGGGCTCCAGACATCAGGGCGAACCTCAAAGTGCTGGTTAATGCTAAACGCCCATACACTAGAATAGTTATCTACGTCGGCACTAATGACGTTTGTCTCAAGCAGTCAGAGATTACTAAGGCTAATGTCAAAGAGGTGTGTGAAACCGCTGCAATGATGTCTGATGAAGTAGTTGTCTCTGGTCCCCTACCAATTAGGCATGGCAGAAAAACCTACAACAGGTTATGGTCGCAGCGTTGCTGGATGTCCAAGTGGTGCTCAGAAAACAATATTACCTTTATTGATAATTGGTCTACTTTTGAGGGAAGGCCTGGCCTTTTGAAATGGGATGGCTTCAATCCTTCCCGGGAGGGTGCTGCGCTCGTCACATAACATAGCCAATAGGGTTTTTTCTTCAGATAGGAATAAAAATAGACAATTCAGAGCCAAGGCCAGGCAGCAGACAGAATGGTCTAACCAACTGCCTGCGAACTGCCAGGAGTCATTACCCACAATAACTAGGTCCCATACCATTAAGACAGTTATCAAGTATCACAGCGAGCAAAAAACAAAAAGAGTCCAAAAAGTGTGCCAAAAAAATCTCATTAATATAAATACTATCTCAAGTAATGTTAGAAACACTTTTAAGTTAAAACTTGGATTATTAAACATTAGGTCACTTTCATCAAAGTCAGCTCTAGTTCAAGAAATAATAACTGATAACTTCCTAAATGTCTTTTGTCTCACAGAAACCTGGATTAGGGCTAATGAATTCTTTGCATTAAATGATGCCTCTCCACCTGGTTATACTTATGCTCATAAACCACTATGAGTCAAAATCCTTCGAAGCTCTTGTACTCAACATAAGCAGCTCATCTTCATTGAAGAATAAATCAAATCTAATGCAACTTATTACCGTATACCGCCCTCCAGGCCCATATACAGAGTTTATTAAAGAATTTGGTGAATTTCTTTCTAACAAAGTAATTTCATCAGACAAGGCCTTAATAGTCAGTGACTTCAATGTTCACTTTGAAAACCCACTAGACTCATTTAAATTAGCCTTTGACTCTATACTCGATTCCATTGGCGTCAAGTGTGATTGGTGAAACACATCGTTGTAAACATACATTAGACCTAGTTTTATCACATGGTATTAACATTAATAATTAAAATATTGTTTCACTAAGTGAGGTCATCTCTGATCATTATTTGATAACCTACGATTTAGAAATTGACATTGATCCAGTCATTAAACCGCGATATGACATAAAGCGTACAATAATTCCCTCTACTGCTGCATCATTCCTACAACATTTACCTGAATTAAACATTAAACCAGCATCAGGACCCGATGAACTTGAAAACACAGCTGAATACCTTAAACACGTGTTTTCTACAACCTTAGACATTGTAGCGCCACTTAAACCAAAAAGGATTAAAAATAAAAGACTCGTTCCATGGTTTAATGATCAAACACGTGCCCTAAAACAAACCACTAGAACCATAGAGCGTAAATGGAGACAGACTAAGTTAGAGGTATTTAGGGTTGCATGGAAGGACAGTATGACTGAGTACAAACATGCACTCAATGCAGCGAAGACTAAATATTATTCTGAACTAATAGAGGACAACAAAAACAACCAAAGATTTTTCTTTAGTACCATTGCCAAATTAACTTGAAGTGCTACTGAATCAGATTCACAGATTCACTCACAGTTCAGCAGCAATTATTTCATGAATTTCTTTAGTGATAAAATCGAAAACATAAGACTTAAATTATCTAATGCATTTTGTAGCGTAATCAATAATCAACCCTCAATGATTTCTGAAAAATCTAGTGGTAGAGAAAATATAGTTTATACCTTCAACCCCATATCTAAAAAAGAGCTTGTCTCATTAATTATACAATCAAAGACAACATCCTGTCTGTTAGAACCAATAACTACAAACCTGCTTAAAGACATCCTACCAAATATTATAGAACCTTTTAAAAACATTATAAATTCATCACTTAAAATAGGCTATGTCCCCAAAAATCTGAAGTGTGCAATCATTAAACCATTATTTAAAAAACCTAATTTAGATCATCTAATATTGTCCAACTATAGACCAATATCAAACCTTCCTTTTGTCTCTAAAATCCTAGAATCCTAGAACATTCACAAGTTTTTCAGTCAGGTTTTAGGTCTCATCAAAGCACTAAGATAGCCTTAATTAAAGTCGTTAATGACTTATTAATGTCCTCTGATAATAACCAATTCTCTTTCCTTGTATTATTAGATCTTACTGTAGTGCAGCCTTTGACACTATAGACCATAACATCTTAGTTAATAGATTAGAAAACACTGTGGGCATTACAGGATCTGCACTCCAGTGGTTTAAATCCTACCTGACAGATCGATATCAATTCACCTGTGTTAATAACCAATGTTCTGATCTTGCTAAAGTTAAATATGGTGTTCCGCAAGGGTCAGTTCTGGGTCCACTCCTATTTGTGCTATATATGCTTCCATTATGATCAATTATTCGTAAACATGGAATCAGTTTCCACTCTTATGCAGATGATACACAGTTATACATTTCAGCTAACCCATGCCCGTTCAGTCAGGAAGCTCGAGGACTGCATCCAAGATGTTAAAGTATGGATGTCAAAAATCTTCCTACTCCTAAATTCTGATAAAATGGAGAATCTAATATTTGGACCCAAGGACAAAATTAACAAAGCTTCTAACACTATGTTAAACCTTAAACTCCCTAATTAGACGTGTATCATCTTTTAATTTAATCATCTGTAAATAATCTCGGTGTCATTATTGATTCAGATCGCTCCTTTACAAAGAACATTAGCAATATTACTAGAATTTCATTTTTTCACCTTTGTAACATTTCGAAGCTACGAAATATCCTCTCCATCCAAGACGCAGAAAAACTAATTCATTTATTACCTCAAGGTTAGATTATTGTAATTCATTTCTGACAGTATGTTCTAATAAATCATTACATAAATTACAACTTGTGCAAAATGCTGCAGCTAGAGTTTTAACTAAATCCAGAAAGTTTGATCATATCAGTCATGTGTTGTCAAACTTGCACAGGCTACCAGTTAGGTTTCGTATTGAGTACAAAATTTTATTTATTACATATAAAATCCTACATAATCAAGCTCCACAGTATGTCAGTGAGCTGATTCAATTGTATAAGCCAACACGCAAGCACCGATCTCAAGGTGTTGGTTTACTCTTAGCTCCTAGAATAAATAAAATTACTGCTGGTGAAAGAGTGTTCTCCTACAAGGCTCCTCAACTTTGGAATAGCCTTCCAGCTATATATAAGCGCTATATAAATAAATAACTTGAACTCGAACTATATATACGTGTGTGTGTGTGTATATATATATATATATATATATATATATATATATATATATATATATATATATATATATATATATATATATATACACACTTGTGTGTGTGAATATGTATGTATATGTATATGTGTGTGTGTGTGTGTGTGTGTGTGTGTGTGTGAGTGTGTGTGTGTGTGTGTGTGTGTTTTGTGTTTTATAATTTATACATGAATTAATTTTTTTCTTATCAATGATACATGAGGTTGAAGAAACTCCCTGGACTGGTTCCACCACACTTGTGTGTGTCTGTGGGGTAAGGTGGACCTGTAAGTGGAAACCCACACTGATGTGGTGAGAAAATGCAGACTGAACATATTCTTTCCATGAAACAAGAGTGTTGATCGTGCTACTTACCTATGTGAAAAACGTAATTATTGGTATAAATTTATTTTTAAGACTGACAGATGTCTGCTTTAACAGTGTAGTGTAAAAAACTGCAAATTATGATTGCATATTTCGTCTTTAGATTTATGTTTTTTGATCTTACTAGAAAAAACAAAATAGTTATAGTTATTATATATATAGTTGTAGTTATACTAAGTAATACTAAGATTTCCCAAACCTCAGGATCTTATTAGATTTAAATAAAATTGATGGTGTGCTATCGATTGAATAGGATGTTTAGATGAATGTAAGCTCTATATTACTCACAGAGATAAATAATAGATCTGTCTGAAACCTAAATAATAGATTTGTCCATAATAAGCTCAGGAGTGTCGTGGCTTGCAGACTGAAAGTTGATGAAAGGAAAACAGTTGGGCATGTACACTGATTTATTATCAGTCGCACTATTGGAATTCTGAATGCTTGTTTCCTTCTTAAAATGCCTGGGGAATTAAATAAAAAGCCTGAAACATATCCATCAAAAAAGACTTTGTTACACATTGTTAAATTGAAAGAGTACAATTTAAGTCCAATCTACAAATAAAAACAAAGTTTTGTTAAGCTGACTGCTTAGGCCACAATGGTCATGCTCTTTTTAGTCTCTGTCACCATTCAGTGACTTCAAAACACAAAATGCTGTACAACACATGGAAATCACCCAGAGGTACAGCAAGACATTCATCCTTTAATCCTTAGTAAAAGTCTTTTAGCTGTTTAAGCAGAAAAAACATCCATATTTAAGCACTTATGCATGAAAAAATGCACAACCCATCTTCCATTTTTGTGGCTTGATCGAACAAAACCACTTTATTCCCCATTTGTATTGTAATATCAGAATTTATGAAGCACTAAGTGATGAGTGCTCACACTGGGGACTTTAAATCTGGCATTTATGGCTACCTATTGACAATAACCTTGAGCCAGAGAGGGTCTTTTTGTGAAATGCATCAAAAGATAAATGCTGAAAGACCACTTAAACTTAAAACCGCTGATTCACACACTTGTAATGAGGGTGCATCTGTCCATATTTATAAAAGAATGAGGTTTATGTTCCTGCAACCTGCCAGCAAAATGCCATCATTCTATTGTTTGAAAGTTTAAAATGATGGCAATAAAGACAAAGGAACGAATCTGACATTTTTATTAAGTGTCCTTATTAAGTTAGCCTCATAATTAATAACCCCATGGTTCTTTGCAGGGTAACGTTTTTGTACATACAAATTGCTATGCGGGCGGCACGGTGGCTTAGTGGTAAGCACGTTCGCCTCTCAGCACAGCGATAGATTGGCGCCCTGTCCTGGGTGTATCTGCCCAGCGCCTGAAACATTCTCCCCTGGATGGGCATGGGGAACCCCCCGCGACACTAATGGAGGATAAAGCGGAAGATAATGGATGGTTGAAATTGCTGTGCAAGTTTAGCACCTACATTAGCCCAATAAACTTCTTACACTACATGAATTTTGCAAACAATAACACATATAAGATTGCAGCTAAATGCATTTAGACAAAGTAAAATAAATATTTTTTCAGCAAGTTAAATATGTGTGCCTTTTTTTATGTGGCTTTGGCTATAGATACCGTGGAAGTGTGGCAGTTGGCTGGCGGCTTACTGTGCATGGCCTGCTCTTCTTTAACATGTCCATCGAGACTTATGAAGCCCTGCTCAAACAGACAGCAGAGTGGCAGTGCATGTGCCTTTTCCCCCTCCTGCTCTATGAATGGCAGGGGACATGGTCGGATTAAAAAGTTGGGCTACTTAAGTCACAGACAACTTAAAACCTAATGCGATAGCTGTGCACAGCAACACACATGCTTTGAGGAACGCGGTAATGTCAGCAGTGCTCCTTCAGACTAAAGCTACATATAACGGCCATTATATGTTGGCCTTCGTATATTCCAGCGTCCATACTCCGAAACAAAGCAGTCTATTAACAGCGAGATGCTGGGACTTATTTTTGGCTTCAGATGCACCTCCTGGTGTAGCCACTGTTAGTCATAGCATCAATAAAAAACCCATCCCAAAGCCTAAAAATCACAACGATGCCCCCAGACATTTGGTAATTAAACAGAGACAAATCATCTTCCCTTCAAATATTTATGTTATATATTAATTATTTTTTAAATTTTCTGTAACTCTTTGCAAAATTGAAGTATGTTCTTCACATTTTAGTAATACATTTGCAATGAAGTGTGTATTGCAATGTCCCAGCTTGTCACAGTGCAAAAACATGGGTTTAGGATTAAATTCATTCATTCATTATCTCCCGCTTATCCTCTATTAGGGTCGCGGTGGGGTTTCCCATGCCCATCCAGGGGAGAACGTCTCGGGCGCTGGGCAGATAGACCCAGGACAGGGCGCCAATCCATCGCTGGGCACACACTCACTCACACAGACACACTCTATAGGGGCAATTTTTGAGAATTCAATTAACTTGTTCCATGTTTTTGGACTGTGGGAGGAAACCGGAGAACCCGGAGAAAACACGGGGGAGAACATGGAAACTCCACCCAGATGGGGAAAACTCCACCCAGATGGGGATTCGAACCGGGAATCCCTAGTGCTGAGAGGCGAACGTGCTAACCACTAAGCCACCGTGCCGCCACGGTTTAGGATTAAATTGCCGCTCTAAATTGCCTCTACATAGTGTGTGTTTGAGTGTCTCGATGAGTGAGTAGGTGCCCAGCAATAGATCAGCACCCAGTCCTGAGTGTATCTGCACAGCGCCTGAAATGTTTTCCTCTGGTTGGGCATGGAAAACCTTGCTGTATATCTTATTAATAAAGGATAAAGCAGAATACATTAATTAAAAAAACATTCAAATGCAGTAATTTATATATTTAGACACATTTAGATTAGATACTTTTTATTAATAGCTATTAACATTTCATTATTTTAAAAATGCACTTACAAAAATATTGGGATGTGCCTTTTAATTATTATCTGTTAAGTGTATGTTAAGTGTATTATCTGATAAGTGTATCATTCAGTCCAATGACCACATGTGTATAAAGATCAATCGCCCAGTTTGGGAAAGGCCTTTCTAAGTCCCACTACACAAATCAAACTCCATAAAGTAATAGTTAAAATTTAAAGTACCGAACTGAACACAATAAACCACCTTTGGGATGGACTAAAATAGAGATTGTGAGTCAGGCTCTCTTGTCCAACAATAGTATCTGATCTCACAAATGCACTTCAGGATTAAATTTCCACAAGCTTATTTTGCTTTTTTTCCACCTATGTGAGCTTTCTCTAGGAAAAAGCTCAGAGTGTAAATCATATAAAATAGATATAAAATGATCTGTTCTCTAACGACTGACAATTAGGTTAAATGACTTAGTTGTTTGTCAACTATACAAGACATTCTGCCGACAAGTTTTAAATGTGCAATATCTCAAGGTAAAATGACTGTGCATACGACCCCTAAAACACCCATTTTTAAATAAAGAGATGGCAGCATCAGGCTATCCAGATGTTTCCCTTCTCTTGGTCAAGTAACAAAGTGCATATTAATAGTTTTTTTTTTCATTAATAGTTTGTTTCAGTAAAAAGATGAATATGTTGCCATCCAGGGCGGCACGGTGGCTTAGTGGTTAGCACGTTCGCCTCTCAGCGCTAGGGATTCCCGGTTCGAATCCCCATCTGGGTGGAGTTTCCATGTTCTCCCCGTGTCTGCGTGGGTTTTCATCCGGGTTCTCCAGTTTCCTCCCACAGTCCAAAAACATGGATCAAGTTAATTGAATTCTCAAATTTGCCCCATATAGAGTGTGTCTGTGTGAGTGAGTGTGTGCCCAGCGATGGATTGGCGCCCTGTCCTGGGTCTATCTGCCCAGCGCCCGAGACGTTCTCCCCTGGATGGGCATGGGGAACCCCACCGCGACCCTAATAGAGGATAAGCGGGAGATAATGAATGAAAGGATGTTGCCATCCACCAAGACATCAAGAATGCAACAGCAGTAAAACCTCAATACAACTCTTTAAACATTACACAAAGCAGATGCTTTCCCTCTGTTCCATGTCATTGGAAAAAGTAAATTATCAGTTTTAAACTGAACAGAACTTTTCTGATTCAAAATCTTTTATAATCTATATGTGCGAATATAGACACACATTCCAACTGCACATACCGAAATAATTAGTTGCTTTGCACAAAACAGATTTTAGCTGTAAATACTTATTTTTCTGAAATGCTTCAGTTTGTATAATTCTGTAGAATTAAATTTCAATGACTGGTCCAAAACGTAATAAATGCTGCACGAAATAGTCATTATTTCCACTGTATGTAAAAGTATTTAATTTCTGTGAATAAAAAACTTTTTTTAAGAAGACACACTAATTATCATTGTTCATTAAGAAGAATACCTGCCTATGTCCTTTGCTTTCTGTTTCTTTGTATTTAACAAGGACAGACTGTGCTGTTTTTTTTTTTTTTTTTTAAATAACAGATGTATCCTGTTGAGAAATCTACACTGGCAACAATGTCCCATTGATGTGCGATAACTAATGAAATAAAACATTTTTGGAAGGACACTTTTGCACATTCGGGGCTGAATACAGTAAATACATCTATCAGCAAGATGCTCTGGCAGAGAAAAATGCTGATGTTTCCCATTTTCGTTTTACAGCCTCATAAATGCCAGGGGACAGGTAAAATAGTTCTGTTTTATCATTTTCATTATCATCTGTAAAGAAGTAACAATGGTGATTATACAGCATTAGGTACTGAAGTGTTAGATTACGATAAATGTTCCATCTCATCACAAAGTAAATGATCAGCAAAATTATGCCTGTTCTGTCACCAAGAAGGGCGGATGCCATTTTATTAAAAAAAAAAAAAAAAAAAAAAAAAGAACGGAAAAAGAGCACAGGGTTTGTCATACTACTTTCTGAAAGGGATCACAAAGAATCTTGACATACACAATAATATAATAAGTTAGTAATAAGCCGGCAATGCAATCATGTTTATTTTTCATTGCTTCACATGCCTGTTAAATTTTATTTTTATGACAAATAATTATGACCTCTGACTGAGATAGAAGCTATTAAATTCTGACTCAAACTGTGTATCCCTTTTGACTTACAGCCATTATCAATGTATTCTGCTGAGCCACACATTTAAAACACATAGTAGCTCATAAGGTATGTTTCTTTCAAAAATGTTAACATATAATAAGTCACTTTGTAATAAAGTGGTGAAGTGATCTATTTTGTCTACTGTGCTCACAGACAGAGATATTTGTCCTCCATATTTGAAGTACACACATACACTGATTAAAGTGAGCAAATGGTGCTAGGTGCCTCGCCCATGGGCACTTCACTCATAGTACCTGGTGAAACCGGAAATTGAACTTGGGGTTTTGGTTAATGCTGTTTCCTTAACCACAAGCCTATGACTGCCTGAAATTCTTTTCGACCACCAATGTAAATAGTGTGTATTAAAAAAGTTGCCTATTTAATATAATATAGTTACAAAACTTGTGGCAGTGCAGTGCTGTGCATCAGTGTAAAGATTGACTTTAGAGATTTAGTAAAGATTGCACTTGCAGGTGCAGGCATGATATCCTGTAGTTGTGGATGCAAGAGCAGCTTTATTATCGCATCAAGTATTTAGAAAAATAAAAGGTCACAGCACTTAAGCATCAGCGTGGAGACATTGACACTGATACCTTATTTTTATAGGAGCACAGCCATGGTTTTGCAGATCCAGCACCGCTCTTACATGGCTACCAGCTCGGCGTTAGCAAAACGTTTTTCCCTCACATTGGCTTTGTGCACTGTTATTTCATTACCCACAAAACAATTTCAAATTATTATTTTTTTTTGTCGGTTTTAGTGCAGCAGTGCAGCTGTAGTTTCATTTAAACACCTCAGTGACACCTTGCTGGAATGAGAATAATGCAACCAAATAATACCTGCTCTGTGGTGGTACTATTGAAGTCCTGACCATTATAGGACAGAGTAAAGGGGATGTATTGTAGTCCACAAACTGATGGACTACAGCCTATAATTGCAGAACTACAAAGTCCATCTTTAAGTGGAAGTGATAAAATAGAGGGGTGACCAAAGTTTTGAGGGGTACAGTATTAGCACTACAGGTGCTTTTATGATGTATTATTCTTAGTCAGTCTTTTCTTTGCAGCTTTGAGCACTTCCAGGCTTTGCTATTTATTTAGAATTGTATTTATCATATCAGACACTGATGTTGGGCGAAAGGGCCTAGATCGTAATTTCTGTTCAAGTTCATCCAGGCTCATTGCGTGGCAGTTATTTATTTAACACTGAACTTATCCAACCATTCCTTTATAGATTATGCTTTTTGCAATAGGACACATTCATACTGTAATAGAAAAAGTAAGCGAATATACTTTTCTGGAAAGCTGTCCTGCAAAGGCCTGGAAGTTTAATTAGGATGGGTGAACAGTCGTAGTTGTAGCTGCTGTTCACGTCTCATTGCTGTTTAATTCCTTTGATAATTCTCTGTCGTAAATACAGATGTTTTTTTCCTGCTTTCACCATCGACACTTCCAACATCCCTTGAATTAATGATATGATTGACTTTTGCACACACACATTCCCACTCACTGAATGGGTGGGTGTTTTAATCAGTGTAAAATCTCTAGCTCTTCAAAGATTAAAGGCTGATTTTTACTCCTGATGAACAGCCAATAAAAGCAACTGCTTAATTGTGGTTTTAAATTATCCCTTACAGTCAGAAGGGGACAAACTAACTTGAGCAAAACTGAAATAGACAAAATCTTCTCTAATATCTTGTATCATAATAAAAAATTTAATATTGTGAAAAATTATAAATAACTTTGCATTATATATATATATATATATATATATACAGTGGGTTGCAAAAGTATTCATACCCCTTGAACTTTGCCATATTTTGTCACATTACAACCACAAACATAAATATATTTCACTGGAATTTAATGTGAAAGACCAACACAAAGTGGTATACAATTGTGAAGTGGAATGAAAGTTATACATGAATCAACAATTTTTTTACAAATAAAAAACTGAAAAGTGCGATGTGCAAAATTATTCAGCCC